>VOPJ01013599.1:32500-72215 GCA_014673585.1 Semibalanus balanoides
GGATGTGGATGCGCAATAAACGCCATTTTCAAGTGAAAATTTATAAGCAGATAAACATAAAACTAACAATGGCTGACAGAAGCATTGTGGCACAAATGACAGCAGCACAGCAGCATCTTAACTACGTGGCGTTAAGCTCAACGGTATAATACAGCCATTAAGCGTGGTGCCGCTACTGCATTGACACGAATAATAGCACAATGCACAGCACCAACTCAGACGTTCTTTGTGCATTAGTAGATGATTTATTGTAACACTCTGAGCCGTAGAGCCAATGCTTGTTCTGAATTCAGAATCGGCAGACCTGGTACCGGGTCTAAAGAGGCTCTGATTTAAAGTACACGCCTTGCCCGATTATAGCGTCTGTATCCATGTTATATGGCAATAAGAGAGTGCATATGCCGTGCCTGTCCCTGCCGTGCACGGGTCATGCCTTATTTGGGTATGCTGCACGACCAATGGCCATACTAGTGGCGTTGCAGTGGGCGATTTTCATTGGTTATACTTGTTGCAGCTGATGCAGGTTACGTTGCAGTGATGCACACAAAGGTATGGATGGTTGCGTTTGACCAGACTAGTTTCACGGGACCGAAATAGATTGCCAAATTCCTCTCTTCATGAACGGTTCGTCGGCGCTCCTCAACCACGCGCTGTATATTTGAGGCCGATGACGTCAGATGACCATGGACAGATCTTTTGATGAACTGATCGCTAATGTTTGTTTATTCGTAAAATTAAACAAGCTTTGAAGCCTGCATAAATGTGCCGTCTTCATGTGTGGCGGACCATCATGCAGTCGTGCACGTGGTCAGGCTGCTCCGTAATGCAATGTAATGAAGTGTTGCTGTGCAGTTTTTTTCTCGTGCAGACAGTACAAAATGCTTAAAGGGACACTGCCACCTTCCCAAAAGTTCTCAAATGTACGCCGCTTGTTGTGCTAATTATGAAGTAATTGCTACCGAACACGATTATGACATTTGTTTCTCACAAGCAGTGCTCAATTTAATACAAAGTTAGGTTTTAATATTTGGGCTGATGACGTCATATGACGGAATTTCGGGAATAGAGAAAACCCTCACGCTACCATATGTACGGCATATGTATGGCTAAATTTAAAACAAGTCGACTATCATCAACATTTAGTAAAGAGTGACGACGTCATCGGATCGTCATCGGATCAATTCAAATACACTGGGGACTGGGGATGTTACAGATGTTAAAACCAAGCTCAAATTTCTTCGTGATTCGAACTCGGTGGTTGTTTTAACTTACACTATACATAATTGCAATGCCTAGCACGAAAAATGGCTATCTCAACTCAAATTTGATGTTTAAGTGTCCCTTTAACCCACGCACTACTGGAGGGAGGGTGTTTAAACACTACCCTGTGGTTTTATCAAGATTACAAAAAAACGGCGTCGCGTAGCACCGCCAAGTTTAGCCTAACTTAGCATTGATCTCTTCAACACATTGCTTTAACATTTGGGTTTCGTGTCGGATCAGGTCAGGTCATCAGGTCAGGTCAAGTGACCCCACCTCCAAACAAGTTTGCGGTCTGGCCATGACCACTGTTTCTAAGGAATCGATATACAAGTTTTAGGATTTCATAAACCAATCAGTATCAACAAAATGTTTATCTCAGAATATCGATGTATTATGTATGTATTGTGACCTGAGGTCGGGTCAATTTTGTGACCTCGCCATTATTAGTCAACGGAGAGATATTCAAATTTTGAAATATCGATATCGGTGACCTGAGGTCGGGTCAATTTTGTGACCTCGCCATTATTAGTCAACGGAGAGATATTCAAATGCTTCGAGAATATCAGTACAATTCCTTCTGGATAGTATTATCATAGGATATTATTGATGATCAAAGCTATTTTTGTAAATTCTCCATCATCTGAGGTCACCCTAGGTCACCAGCACCTTTTCGTCAACAACTCCCGACATAATGATGATAGAGAAGTTAAACTGCCACCAATATTTTTGTATCGTCGAGACACGTCTCCTTTTATGCAACATGACCTACTTTGGTCACTACTTAACCTTGAACTGAGGTAGTTTTTATGTTGGCCTAGCATGGTCAACATTAATGTCTTTTACCACGCGGCGCGTAGGGGGGTAAATATTACCCCCCTCACGTATTTCCGCAATAACTTGAAAACGGTAACAGATAACGACGTCAAAGTTTCAGTACATTATTCAGCATTAATTTGACGTCTACCATAAAACATTCATCGAAAAAAGTTGAGAACTTTGGGAGATAATGACGTTTTGATAACGTCATGTCATGCATTTTGGTTGAAATAACGATAAATGTTTTGATGCATCGTAGGAAAACATATGCTTTAAAGCAAATCGCAAACACGAAACTGTATGGAGACAAGGAATTTAAATTTCTCTACCAAGATGGCAATTTCAGATTTTCAATAATTTTGGGTTTTTGACGCCCCCAAAATCAAAAAACTGATTTCCAGATTTTTCTCTCACAAATTGAAAATTTCAAAAGGTATCCTAAAACCACCGGACATATAATTATATTGAGAACCAAGTGTACATGAATACCCAGACCGAATTTCACGTAATAGATTCGTTTTCAGTGACTGATTGTCTCCCAAGATAAGTCGGTAATTCGGAAAAAAAACAAATCCCAAAATTTTTTTTGTCAAAATAACGTTTTTGTCTTTTGATTTTTTCTGACCTGAATACAAGATATATCAATGCCATTTTTGTGGTTTATGATGCACACACTAACCTGACTTGCAATTGTTTATTTCATATTCGTCAGTTTTCAGTTTTGACCTATTACCTCGAATCTTGACCTTTGACGGTGGTCAAGGTTGTTAAAATGAACTGTTTCTATCGATTCTTACGGTGCAAATGACCCTAAAACATGTGTCATAAGGCTTTATTTGAACCTCCTTTCGGACAGTGACCTTTTGTGACCTGAACTTGACCTTGACATTTGCATGCATTTCACTTTTACTTAATGCAATAGATTGTATTAAAACACCTTTGAGAGCTTTATTTATTGACAGTCTTAATCAAAAGGATTTTAATTGAAAGTATGACCCATTAACTCAATTAAACTCGCACTTTTCCATGTACCTGACGTGACCTTACATTTGACCTAACTTGAAAAATTTCGGGAATGCATTCGATTCCACATTCATTGAGAGTTTCGATCGCCGCCTTGCGCGTCTCGCTGCGGTTATTGGTTCGGAAGATAAGAGGGGGGCAATATTTACCCCCCTACGCCGCGCGCTCGGCGAGAGACCCCTACGCCGCGCGGGTTAAAGCGCCTTGACGATTAAACAACGATATTGTAAATATTATTGCGTTGTCTTTATTAGTTTAAAAGGTATTTGCGAAACAAACAGCAATTATGACATGTATGACCTCTTGAGTCTAAACTCTACATATTTACCTGAGCTCAAGTTTGAGGATTACAATTGATTTCAAGAGCTTTCGAATGTTTGTTTTTCTTAGGTTGTTCCCAGCTATCATAGTTCCCCTGATGTATGGGGGTCTCTGGAGCGAAATTTTAAAGCTGGAAAATTTGACTTTTGATAATCTCTGGTGACCTCAAATCGGACCTGAGCGAAAAAAGTTGTCAAAATGATTTTTGACGACGTTGCAAACAATGTTTTGGGTTCTGGTCTTCGTCCTATAGGAACCGAGTTAGAATGGGGGTATTCAAACATCCCCCCAGTAGGGCGTGGTAAATCCCGAGGCCCAGTGGGGCACGAGTTAAAGTGCTGTCTCCGCGAGGGATTGCTTTCGTTTACAATCAACATACGCTGATCCTCGCATAGACGATGGCATCCATCATACCAATGGCACGCCAATGGCAATGGCACGGATTGGTTTTGATGCGGAAAAAACTGCAAACCTAACAAAGACGTACTGCAAAAACTCATAACAAACATGCTAAGAATAAAAAACGTCAATATTGGAGTCAGACCTTTAATATGCGTCAATGATTTCGTTTTGGTAGCGACAATGGTTGTCGAAAATTTGCCATGCTTTCCCCGACGTGTGCAATTTATCAGAAGTTTGCTAAGGTCTAGAACATTTTTTTTTTTTAAATAGCATGCCCCTTTTGACTTGCTCTGGAATGTGTCCAGCTGTGCAGCTGTCCAGCTGTCCAGCTGTCCAGCTGTGCAGCGTGCAGCGTGCTTTCCCAAGTGCAAGGACACTAAATTGTATATTCACGGTTGTCAATGATCTAATTGACCAGAGCTTTATGCATCATACCAGTGCTCTGTTGATCATTACTATTTTTGTGTCCGACGCTTATGAGTGTCTTTCTAAGGATCTATTGAGTTGAGCCTTGAGTTATATGCAGGCAATCGGTGGTCGTTAACTTAAATTGCCGATAATTGTCAATAATTGGCTTTGCAATAATGTGTATTGATTTATTTTTCGTCGTGATGGCTTAAGTCAGACTTTGACAAAGTTGAATCCACTATAATTGAAGTGATCCCAGAGACACTAAAAATGACTGCATTGTTAAAGGTATCACAATATCATGCATCGTAATACCACATAAAATGACCCGACCCGTATTTGTCTTTGAAAGACCATAAGCTAGCCATGTATGTATTGTGATTCCAACTTCAAAACTGGAGATACTCAAGAGACGTTCTAGCACTAGTTCAAATTTCACAGCTTACTCTGATAGAGGCGCAATGGCGGATCCCAGGATTTACTTGTTGAGGGGGGGGGGGCCTGTAGGCCCGAGGGGCGATTTTTTGCACATGAGGGGGCGCCGGCGTCGGGTCATCAACGTGAGTCGTTGAGCGGGTGTGTAGGGGTGTGGAGAGAGGGCAGGTAGTGTCGTGTTGTTGTTGTTGTTGTTGTTGTTGTTGTTGTTGTTGTTGTTGTTGTTGTTGTATTCCCTCCGTCGGCTATGAGCCGAACGTAGCCGAGCGGCTCTGGGTCTGGAGGGTTCTGGCAGCGGCCGCTAGGACCGCCAACACGCTGTCGCTCCGTAGCTGGTCACGGTCGGGTGATATGGTACCCAGGAGACGCATGCCAATATTATATATTATACTATATATATATAATAATATATATTATAATATATACTTAGTATATAGTTATATATATTAATATGGTATAATTGATTAAGCCAGGTGCCATATTAGAACTATAAACTTGTGCTTGCTTTATTCTGTATGACTGTCTGGTGCGCACACATCTGGTTCCTGATCTCACATATGAGTCAATATGCTCTTATGATTAGTTTAATAATGTGATGTTATACCTAACTTTAGGATTATTGATGTGTTATTATGTATAATAGGTAATAGACGTCAAAGTATGTCTAGACACACATGTGTTTATTTATGGTACGTATGTATGCGTTAAATTTTACATATTGAGATAGGATAAAATATTCGGAGATGTAATGGCTTTAGTATGTAATGATTGTGTGACGCATATGTATGCTTACTGCGACTGTGTGCACAGGGTTTTGCGTGTAAATTGTTAGTGTTCATGTCCGAAACGACCCGCGTTTTTTTTTGTGTGCTGGGTGTTGTTCTTGTTTATTTTTGTTTTTTTGTTGTTGTTTTTTTTGGGGGGGGGGGGAGTGTTTGAGTAATTGTCCCCGCGAAGTTTTTCAACGTCTCATTATTAAGTATCTCTCTTGTCGTTGGTGATTTAAATATCCACTGAAGAAGCCCACTGGCTGAACAACTATATTTTGGATTTTTCTTTTAATATTTATACATATTATGGCATGAGGTTAATTTTTTATATATATATATATATATATATATATATATATATATATATATATATACATTTATTTGAAATTCAGTGAGGGTAAAATTCATGCGTTGTGGCTCAATACATATTCCCTTGTTTAATATCTTCAAAAAAGTGATAATGTTGATTTTACCCGACAAAATTCGATACAATTTGTTTAGTTTTGCAAATCTGAGATCGCCATTTTAAAAGATGAAATAATATCTATTTTTTTCGATGGTTTTTATTAATAGCTTCCATCAATACTCGATGTTCTACGATTTGCCAAACATTTATAGTTTGTCCACACAAAAATGGCATACCATGACGGCAACAAAACCTAATTATTTCCCAAAATACCACATCGATTTAATATACTTTTGATAAAAGTCGTATAATTGATGCAGCAAAAGGTATGGCTAGTTTCACTTTTATATCTATCATTGTATTTAAGTTATTGATACAATCTGAGAGGAAGCACATCATCCTCCGCCGCAGTGGGGCGCGGGCTAATTATCACTAGTTTTGCAGCGCGTGGGAACGGGCGGGCGGAACAGGAAGCCTTATTGAATGCCCCCATGTTTCTGTGGGTGGAAGGCACTTTCCCCTCATGCCCCCCCCCTCCTCCTGGATCCTCTAGTGGTCATGGTCATGAGGTTGGGCAAGGTGTCGTATACGAATTGCATTGTCGCGCTCAAATAACTCAATATTGTAACACAGCCAAAAACATTTTTACAGCTCCATGATTTGGGGGGCGCCCTCCATGTGATTGGTGCCCTCCTCAGATTCGGGTTTCACCTCATCGCGTTTGAGGGCACACTCTCAAGTTTCGGGGCGCCCATCTGAAATTTGGGATGATTTTCGGGCAACAAAATCAAAGGCAACCCTTCCCGGAATATGGAGTGCCCTCCATGGTATGGGGGGTCCATGGGTTTGGGGGACCCTTCCATGGGATTGGGGTGCCCACTATGGATTGTGGGCGCTCTCCTCAGATTCGGTGTGCATGCCTTAATCGCGTTCGAGGTCGCGCCTCCGAGTTTCGAGGGTGCCCTTCCAAAGTTCTGAACTTCTTGGCACTTTTTTGGCATAGGGGTCCACTCCCCAGAATCGTTGGCGCCCTCCAGGGGTGGAACTTTATACCTCTTGGGGAGGGCCCGAGCCCCAAATGATTCCAAATTTNCCTTCTGTACCAGCTCGGTCAGCTACACCATCCTTCTGCACCAGCTCGGTCAGCTACACCTCCCTTCCGTACCAGCCCGGACAGCTACACCATCCTTCCGTATCAGCCCGGTCAGCTACACCTCTCTTCTGTTGGTAAAAATTGCATTTCCGTGTTTTTTTCAATTTGTATGGAAAAAAAAAACATGTTATAATGCCATTTTTCGCGTTCTAATCGATAAAAGAACCCAAAAAACATGTGTTACAACTCCTAATGACCGTAATCTTCAGTTTGACCTCGTGACCTCGGATGACCTTGACCTGACCCAAGGTCAAATTTATCTTAGAATGGTAATTAGAAGTGTCAGATGCACGAATCATACCGATTTACCAACTTATTATTCGTTTAATATCGCATTTTTGCGCGACAATGCCGACCACCGGACTTTGATGGCACGGTCAACCATTTGTTATTTCACGTGACCTGTGACGTCATTGGTGACCCTGAGGATAACAACATTATGTTTCCTTCAACAAATTTGATGGTGCTATCGAATGCCGTTCGAATTGTTAAGATCGGTCCAGTAGTTTAGGAGATCAGTGGTAGTCTATAAATAGCCCTCCCCCCAGTAACTCGCGTTACAGAATATACCCCAGTAACGCGCGGGTTAAGGCAAAGCGCCAAGGGGTGACAGTGATAGCAAACCCCTTTTCCCTGCACGGTCACGTAGACATCAGAACTCACTCTGCATTCCATTATCATCACGTAAGCTCCTGAAAATATGTTTAGATACATTCAAGGCCACCTGTGAAGCTGCTGTCTCAGCAAGAAACCGCAACTGCACTCATGCCGTGCTTAGGACTTCTTAGTGCCGATTTGGAGAAAATCAACTTCGGACGTTCTCATCTTGGTGCCTGAGCTCTCAGAAGGTTACTTGCGAAATTAATGTGGCTAAATGGCATACATTCAACATCGGCCAAGTCAATGCATTAGCAGCATCACCATAAGAGCACACATCACCTGCAATGAAAGCGTTAAGTCCTACTAAAACTGCGATACTTGCTCGACTGCTCAGCCACGTATAACAGGGCAAATGGCAAGCATTCCGTGTCCACAATGCATGCTTTAAAGCAAAATGCAGGGCCAATCAACCATTGTACTCTTAGTAGATTTTCAAATTTGGTATCCGTTTGTAAACCTTGGACCTATTTGAACAGGCATCGAGTGTCGAACGTGTTTAGGTTTTAACGTCAACCTCTGACATGAAAACCCAGAGCGTGTTGTGAAGTGGTCATTACCACCTCCCATAACCGCCTGAAACTTGCGCAAAATTGACACATTTCTTGACAAATATGACATATTTATTTATATATTTTTGTATTTCTTTCGTAAGTTTACCTAAACAAAATAGACCAATGGTTTGGCTTCATTGTGTTTCTCTATTAATTATTCCATCGTGATCGGATTACGTCAACTTCAAAATTTGACCTCCTGAGTAGGTCATTCAAGACCAGGGGTCTGATCATCTCAGTCCGTAAAGCACTGGGCTCGGAATCCATGAGTTAATGAGTCTGGCTATTGACGAATTTCTGCAGTTTCCCTACTTTGGTTGGCGTAGAGAGCCCAACGGTAAATGATGGCAAACGCGTCGTCATAAAGCCCCAATATCACGAGCTCATCTACCATCATTCAAGGTCATGTGGGGTCCCAAGTAGGTCATCCCGCGTCCCGCTGAGGCCTTCGACCGAACACGTCCCGCTGGGGACAGATTCTGCCAACCCCCGGTCGAAAGCAGTCGAAAGCCCTTGACAAATTAAATCGACAGCATGTCCTCAGATTTTGGATGAGGGTTTAGGTTTAGGCCTTAGGTTTAGGCTCCATATAGGTCATCAAAGGTCGAAAAAGCTATGTCTGGCAAACATGTTTTTCATGAATACCATTTTACTTAACAAATATAGGAAAATAATTTTGAAACCATTGTGTTTCTACTGTCAAGACGCCTTGAAACATACACATGGTGACGTATTTAAGCTAACTGATAAATTTGAGCTCAGGTTAAGGTCATTTGATGACTCAGTCAGGTTATGTTGCATATGGGGCGACGCGGCTAGACGAGACAAACATATTGGTGTCATCCGATCGTCTCTATCTTTTTTCTATCAATAGTTACTATGATTGGCAAAACAATGTTGATGACCCTAGATGACCTTACAGAGCTTACTGAGCAGTAAGTGCACCTTTGTCATTAATAATGAGCTAAAACAAAATGTTTCTGAAAGAATTGGCCTGTTTCAATTCAATTTATCTGATAAGGAAGCGTTTTGACATCGATCCACTGACTTAAAATGGGAGATTTGAGAATTGACCTAACCTTGGTTCACCGATACGAAAAATCCGAGATGAACGAAATGTAGGTATTAATAAACTTTTAAAAAATCCTGCAAGTTTAAAATATTTTGGGAAAAGACTGTGGCTTTGGTACGACCACAGACATTTTGTAATGTAAGGTAACTTGATGTGACCTTGTGACCTGACCTGAGATGACCTAAAGTAAAAACTTTAACAAAGTATGAGTTATTGACGCTGTGTTAAATTTGGCGGCACTGCGCGCCGCCGTTTTTTCGCTTCTCTGGAAAAACCCGAGTGGTCGGATATCACTCCTCCCGCAATTCGTGAGCGGCGCCAACCAACTGCAGTCCGCAAGGTAAGACAGCGAAGAGATGATGTAAATATAAGACAACATACAACTGCTAAGGATGGGCTGCAATCTTGACAATCGACATTGCATCATCGCTCTACGACACGGCTTTGTCTTATCACATGTTACATGTCTGTGTGGTATTATGCCGGACGGTGCTCAGATAAGTTTGCATGCCGTTTATTTAGCAACACAGAATATCCGGCTTTTGATGCAAATAAACAAACATATTACATATGTATCATGATATAATCATCTTTATTTTAAATGATTTTGCGATAATATTCAAAGAGGGGTTTGGCCAGGATTGCATGCCGATTACATCAAATTACGGAATATTCGGCTTATAGCACAAAAATAACAATCATATTACACGTTTCGGTGAGGAAATCAACAACAAATTCGTGACATATTATCTCCTAAAACACTATCCTTTGTAGTTTGTACGGATTTTTAACAAACAATTTGCAGATGTGATGTTCTTTCCCAAGAAGAAGGGAGTGTACGTAAATCTAATCACTGTGTCATCACCGATGACATATTACTGAGTCTCATTTATACCTTGTTATGAGCGAGTGCGAAAATTTTGCGTTTTCTCACCGAATGCCGTATTTGTATCACGTATAAAAGACCGATCTGGCGCGACCCGACCCGACCCAGCCCGACCGTAACGCTTTTTAGAAGCTTTGATCTTTGAAATCCCGCATCCGATTGCCAAGCAGTTTTCGCCATCTAATAGCCACATTTAATCAATTATGATATTTACATATTTCGTTCGAGAGGGGTTAACATAGCACGTGCCACGTGTCACATCAGCGTTGTCAGACAACGTTATACTGATTTAGTTGAGAAACGGCTGGACCAATTAAGCTGCAATTTTGTGTGTTTTAAGATCACATTACCGGCAATGTCTCGGAAGTCAAACTCTGGGTCACACTGCACGTGCACACGTCACACCCGTGTTCCGTAACTCAAAAACTATCGGGTTTCTACGGTCTCGCTTGTCCTTTGCCAATTCAGGCGTCTTACTGGTAAAAATACTGGTTTTGCATGTAAGCTTTCGATTTCCCACGAACACTGATCTACCTGACATCGAGGTGTTCTGTCGGACCGCAGAACAAAAAGAGATGTAAGTAAATCTGTAACCTGAGTTCTCGGCACGTAGAAGGGTAACTTCAAAGATTGTTTGGTAACATTTCAACGAATGAAATTTTGCAACAAGCGTTACAAATCGGGGAGGCACTGTGAATCATTTTATAATTTTAGGAAATGGGTTATTTGAGTCGTTTCATATTTGTAGTTTACCTTTTTAGTTTTGTTCTGCTTTTACCTCACCACTTTTTCTACATTTGTTTTTTCGTCTTAATGAATAACGCTTACATCAAAAGACGTTCAATTTCGTTTTGCCCCGAAGAGTACTAACAAAAAGTCGAATTAGTTGGTTGCGCACTTTATTCCTTCTCTTGCATTGTAGGTCAGGTGCATATAAAAAAGCCTCAGTTTCATTTGGACCAAAGCACGCAAACGTCATGCGCCTTGATCCGAATAACAATTGCGGCTGGGTTCAGGTGTTCAGGTGTCACAGGCTGAGTAATACTATGTGAAGGCTGTTTGGGCTTCCGTACCCAATGCTGTGCAGAAGCACATACGCATATATGCAACATTCATTTTATAACATGGCTTTCATGAATGCGTAATAAAACCATTTCAATAGAACATTTTCGCGTCACCGCGTGTAGTTTTTGAGGACTCTCTGTGGTATTTTTTTTCAACCACCCTTAACTGTACATTATTGCACCGTTTCTATTTAGAGAATATAGTAAAACCATGTTGTTATTAGTTTAGCCGTTAAGATGGGAATATTATTCAGATGTAAAGTTTTTATTCATGACACAAGCACTGCCTTGGCGAATAACGTCTTTTCAGAATGCAGAAATGGTAATTTACTGAAGCAGTCACAAAGGGAACTTGATAGCATATTTAATAAATAACAGCAGTTTCAATGCAAGCGAAATCCCGGATCCAGGGTCACGTGACCGACGCCAAACACATGGCATTCATGTTGGCGTTAATGTGGTGGTTGATGGACAAATGATAGCAGGTTTTGTTAGCAAATCGTATGCTGTATTTCATCGTCTGTCAACGACATCAGCACAAAGGTAAAAAAAAATACAAATGGCCGTGCTCAAGTGCGTCTTTTTTTTAAATCGACAAATCATTAAACAACTGTGTCATTACCCTTTCATTGTCATGCTTAACAAAATAAAAGGAAGTAAACCCTAGAAAATGACACTAATCGGAAGATGTGTATTGTGCTGCTTTATAATATGAAATAACCGTAACTAGGTTGAAATGACCGCCGTTTTAGCACAAGCTTTACCTGAACATAACCACAATGCGACTTGTGAACACTCCCACATTCGGCAAAAATGAATAGATTCTTATCTTCTCTGGGAAGCTCAGACAGAGGTGGCTTGTAGCACTACGGGTTTCTCTTTGAGTTGCATCAGTCCTAACTTGATCTGTCAGTGACGAAATATGTAACTTTGTAGGACAAAGAATATTCTTATCAGATAACAGAAGACAGTATTGAGCTCAGCATTACAACAATTTTTCATCATTTCGATTTACAACTTGAGACATGATATAAAGAGGGGGCAGTGATCCTTGTTGCGTCGGCTGGTGCGGTGGGGTGGTGCCCGTGACGGTGGTCGGAGATGACGATTTTTGTATTTTGCGGGAGGTGTACTGATTTATGCATATACGCATTTGCAACAATCGCCAATGTTTTGTCCATTATGTTGATTTGTTTGTTAATATATGTTTTATTGATTGATTGATTGATTGATCAGGGCAGTACAACAGCTGTCCTAACATGACTCGGGTTCCCGCCGTTTTCTGGTTGTTTCCGAAAAAAAAACATTATGCAATGCTCAAGCAGCTACGCCCCAAACCAGGCGCACTTTTAAGAAAATAAACATTCCTTCATTTTAGCCGAGCGAAACTCACTGGTTTAATCCGTACCTATGTCAAAACATGACTGAAAATGCGCATGACCTGTTGTATGAGTCATTTCAATTAACATTTGAGAAGGGAAGGTTGTCATTTTTAATTTCCTATCACAAAATGAACTAATGGGCATCAGAGAGTTACACAATTTTACAACAGAACACAAAACATGACACAGTGAAGCAGTTACATTGTAATTCTAATTTTATAAAATTACATATGGCATAACCTGCAACAACAACAAAAAATGAATGTATCTATTAACCTTCACTGTCGCGGGGAGTGGGCGTGTGGACCCCCTAGGCTAAGGTTTCTCGGGAAAAGCGAAAAACGGCAGCGTAGAGAGCCACTGTTCTTGGCACAGCTGTTGTTGTTTTAAAACCGACCCAATGTGCGTTTTTTCATAGTTATTTCAGACTAGCCGGTCTCACGAAGGACTTTATTTACCGGGTAATTTGGGCGTTTGAGGCGTTTGGGGCGATTGAGAAAATTGGGGCGTTTGGTTTAAATGTGGGGGATTTGGGGCAGAACTTAATAATTTTGGCATTTTGGAAATAACGAAAATTTATGACAAAACACCGTGTCACGTGGCCATAGCTCTAATACTGCCCCCATTTAAACCAAACGCCTCAATTTCCCCAATCGTCCCAAACGCCCAGTTACCCGGTAAATAAAGTCCTTCGTGAAAACGGCTAATATAATATATCGCTAGGTCACGCAGCCAGGTTGATTTTGTTCCATTGTTTTACATGATTCGCATGATGTTGTGTTGAAATAAAATAAAACAAACTGAAAAAAGTCACGCAGCCAAGCGACTTCACCTGCATACATTTGTGATCATGTAACGTGCCAGTCAGAATCAATCAAACTCACAGGATTTAATCAGGCTAGAAGTACCTACGATTATGGTATATCTGATTCCTTTAGCTCAGTGACATATCAGTGACGTGTGTATCAGCGACGTTATCAGTGTAACAGTGACAGTGATATCAGTGTAACAGTGTAATCAGTGTAACAGTGACGATATCAGTCTGATATCGCGGCATTCCTCTCCGTTGGAAGTCAACGGGAAACAACACGAACTTGTTTTTGAGAGAATACGCTTTAGACATTAAATAAACTTGACATGTTGCCAATTTGTATATTGGAACTTGCAAACTAAGAAATTTATTTTAGCAATGCAGTTCAAGGCGAATTGGCAAGTCAAACACGATAACGTCACAATTCCTACCCAATCTTGATGAGGTAAAAGGATACAGGCAAAAAAATGACATGACAAAAACACTTTTGACGCCACCTTTCTGTGACCTGCGAAGCCCGAACTATTGATCTGATCAAATCCGAAGGATATCCTGGCATTGCAAGCCTCAAAGCCTTACGACCCCTAGTTGTATCATCAACATCATAGTTCCGGAGACATTTTGGGTGTTTCTGATGGAACTTCTAAAACTGGGCAAATTTGACAACTGGTGGCCTTTGGTGAACTCAATGTCTACCTGAGGCAAATCATAATAGGAACAATTTGTACTTTATTGTTGTCGAGCAATCTATGATCTAACAGTATCGTATGTATTTATCTACCTTTCAAAGCAGTCAAGTTCGAGGGGTCCAGCCGCCCTCCTCCTTACACTGAAGAAGGCGCCAGGCACCGGGACTGCGTGGGTAAATCACAGGCTTTACATTCCTACATCAAAAATTTCCGCCCGAGACCGAAAGTCGAGAGTTGAATTGAAAATCCCAGTCCCCATCTACAAATGTCTGGGAACTCCCAGGACTGCGTGTAATGCCGTAATCCAATCCGGGAACCTCCCAGAGTTTCCGGATGTAAATGATTTCAGACTGATTGATGCTCTAAACGAGCCATTTTTATTTTGCTGGCGATTGTCCACTCACCTTTTGTTGGATCATACCAATCATAACTTTGCACCTCGTCTGAGGAATCTTATTCGACTTCCGTGCTCATCTTTGCTTAAATCTTCACTTAAAGTGCACTTGCTCGCGCTCGCGCTCGCGCTAATGCCAAAAACGCTCGCGCTAATGACAAAAACATACTGAGACATAAGATAATAGAAGGAAATCTGTTTTCACTTCCGTATATTTTTATTTCACAGCCAATCAATCAGCACCTTGTAGTTCATCAAAATGTTTTTTTTTTTTTAATGAATCAGTTGTGAGCATCTTCGAGACAGAAATCCTTGAGTCTGCTTGTCTATTTTTATCGCAGTTGTAGGTACTACGTTCGCGTTTTGTATATGTGTATTTCAACTAAAAAAAGTAGGACAATATTTTTAACATATTTAGCCCTAAAATGTGTCGTACCGTTTCGCTTTGGTGTAGATCTCCATCCAAAATCTGACGAAAAATCCGTCCGGGGCGAGAAAGTTAGGATAGAATAAACAGCCTTAAACTCCTATGACGTCACTAATCAGAAGATGTGGTAAATTTCGATCGAGCGACGCTTGTAGGTCGTAACTAGCCATCATCTTTCTCGCGCCACTTAGTTCTCTCTCGGTATCTCCGACGGCAATCTGAGCAAATTGCAGCTCGGAAATTTCCAGTCCGACGCTGAGTGAGTGATAGCAGTGACTGCGTGATTGCACTAAGTCCTGTTTCCACCTGTCAGCCCAGTGCAACGCAATACATGATGTCCCCATCTAGCATGCCGATCAACGAAGTACGAACCCTTCATCCTCCCTCGGAGGTATCTCTCACCTGTCCGATGTTGTAGACAGTCATGATCATTTTGAGCGGCGGCGACTGGCGGTTCTTCATGAAGCGCGGTCCGTGCGAGACGAGCGTGAGGTACGCCAGCATCGCCAGCGTCAGTGGCACGCACGACGACTGCATCAGGAAGTCTCGCACCCGCGGGTCACGCCGGTACGCCCCCCCCCCCCCCCCCCCCCCCCCCCCCCCCCCCCCCCCCCCCCCCCCCCCCCCCCCCCCCCCCCCCCCCCCCCCCCCCCCCCCTGGCCGCGGATGATCTCCAGTATCGGACTTTCCATGCGCCGTGGGAGGCGACCGGTGACTTGGTGAAGTGGTGGACAGCGGTGACAGTGGTGACAATGTGACGGCGGTGACGGTGTAGGCCCTGATTACGGCAGTGAAAGTGGTGACAGTGTGCCAGCGGCAGCAGCGACAGCGCCAGCAGCGGTGACGGAGTGACCGTGACTGCTGCAGTGAGAGAGGTGACAGTGCCTGATGGCAGCGGTGACGGGTTGCGTGGGTGTCGCCCTGGAGACCGCGGCGCGCTGCTCTCCTGCGTGCCGGCGCTGCTGCTCTCCTGCGTGCCGGCGCTGCGCTGCTGCGTGCTGCTGCGGTCAGCTCGGCTGGCAGACTGGCGTGCCAATGGGGCCGCGGCCGCGGCTGCGGTCCGACCGGCTGCGACTGGTCCGATCATCCCGGACCACTCCTCCTCTGCACCACCTTCTCTGACCACTCCTCCTCTGTCAGCCGACCGGGCCGGCCACTTTCGCTTGTGTACCGCGACCGGCTGCGGCGGATATTGGGCTGGCCGTGCCCCGTGCGTGACGGATTTAGCTGTGCTGAAGGTCGGGACATGATAGACCGGGTCTAAGGAGACATGGCATGGTGTGGAATGGACACAGGAGAAGAGCTCAAACTGGAGTTTGGGTTTGAGTTTCGGAAGGCGCTAATATTCAGTGTCTGCTTTCTATCTTCATCGACAGGCTGTGGCCGGAAACGGCCATCAAACGAGGTTATAACCATCAGGAATAATGGTAAAATTAATGTTTCTGGCTACTTGGTAGTTGGTACTTGCCAATAACCAATATATTTAATTGCATCAGACTTCTTTTCTTTTAGGGTTTAGCTTGGTGTGTAACACGAAACATAAGGCACGTTTTCACCACACTGGAGCAATATTCTGAGGGGACTAGTTTTATATGAAATATAGGGGGCACCGGGGAGACATGATGCAATTTGTGCGGGACGCGATGTACTTCACAAAGATTTGCTTTACGATTTGTGTTTTTGGTGTTGTTCGGTAGCAGAAGTTTTCTTATCCACCTGAATATACCTTTTTGTTGAAATCAAAACTGTAAATGCGCGAAAGTGCAAGTTAGCCAAAGTCAAGCTTTTCAACATGGAGGGGTAAGTTGTTATGTGATTTAATTTCACCCTCCAATGTTAATATCCCTCAAACACTACAAAGTATATTTGTATGATCAAAGACGACAACGAATTAACCACACACAGGGGCGTGGGAAGTACTTTCAAGTTGGGAGGCAAACTTTTTGGTGGACCTGAGATAGCAAAAACTATAGCAAAAATAAGCGATTTATCGCTGTGATCGTCACACGTTATATCTCCAACAGGATTTATCGCCATATATCGCCACCCGTTCACCCGATATATCGGGATCTATCCCCGATACATCGCGACCCGTTCTGGATGCGTCAATGCCGGCGACCACCGTGATCCGGAATTTTGTCGGTGACCACTTTTCCTTTTTCGACCACCTTGCCGACACTTTCTCTGCTGATTGTCAGGGGAGCAAAGCCGATATCATACATCTGTAATGACGCGTTTTGCTTAGAAACAAATGAAACACTCTGACCTACCCCCATGCCAAAAATGCTGCATGTTACTTTCTATGTGGCGCCTATTAATATTTAATGAATAAGAATAACTAGTGGCATTTATCTTTAAAAAAAAAACATTAAAACGTTGAGACCAAGAAATACGTGACAACGAACGACGAAGAAACATATCCTATGACAGGTGTGCGCTGTATAGTGTATTTAGCAGTGTTTCCATGCTATGATAGTCAAATGTGCGGTGCAACTGTTTATGTGGAAAGGTGCAAAACCAGTAATCCAGTGACGGGTAGGACTATATTGAACTGTAGGAATCCGGCATCAGAATCAAACGGTGAAGAAGAAAAAAAACAAGACCGAAGCTCACTTCCCAAGATATTGGGCAATTTTCCAAAGTGCGGTAACACTGGTTCCAACACGACGCACGAACGCACGTGGCTAAGCAGAACAAACATCAATGACATTCAAGGACATCACAAGTTCCCACCAGTCTCTGGGGCAGCACTACTACACCGCAGTTTGAGATGAGCGTCTCGGGGTAGCGCAACCGGGGCGACAAATCCTCGAACGATTATCAACGAAGGAAAATGTGTCATTCTCCGAGGAGGCCAAAGGTCACAAAGAAGGCACCTTACTCATCCCCTCGTGAAGCCGGAGGCCGCGTATTGACCCAACCTCCATAAAGGTTAGGTCAGGTTCGGACCAGGGGCGTAGCCAGGATTTCGTCAAGGGGGAGGGCAAATGGGATCAGGGGGGGCTCTCGTAGTCAATAGGGGCCCACATAACTAAAACAGTACAATATGCTGTACAACAACCGCACATAAGTTTTTGACCATTTTTTGTAGGGGTGGGGAGATTAGCAGACCTGTGAATGATTCAATCATGATTTACCGGTAAACAGGAGTGATTTAATCATGATTCAATCACTCAACATTACCCGTGGTGAATGATTCACAGTGAATCACAGGCTAACGTGAATAAATCATGAATGATTCATTCAATGAATTTTTCATGAATGATTCAATCACAATAATTCGAAATGCGTAAGTGCAAATAACAGTGCAAATTTTCGGAATGAGGGTGTTTACAGACCAAATAAATGTGCTGAAAGTGATCTTAACATGTGTTGACTCAGTTCCATTCCACATTGTGAGAGTGGGCTATCGTTTTTATAGTTTCTGCAGTACCCAAAAAAGAATGAATCAGTGTGCTCTGACTGATTCAAGCAACTTTTCTCTTTGTATGAATGATTTAATCAATGATTCATTGAAGCATGCATGAGGAGGTGAATCGATTCATGAATGATTCAGTGAAATAAGAATGATTAAATCACAAAGAATGATCCAATCAGAATCAGTCACAAGTCTGGAGGTTATGGATCAAAATATCAAAATTAGGGAAATCTGAGATAAAAGTGTGGAAAAGATTGTAATTTTTGTGTTTTTAATTTACTAAAAAAACACGATTTTTTACGACTTTTCAAACATTTTTAATTTTGCCGCCGAAATTATCATCAATGCGTCACAGTTCGTATGGTGCGGACCTCTAAACATGTTATTTTGCGTATAAAAGTGCTGTAAAAAAGTGATAACCCTATTCCCTGCGGAGGGGCAGATTCTGCCCCTCCCGGTAGTTTTTTGCCGGCTGCTTCTGAACCGTTACGTCTATAGTCCTGAAACTTTCTGAATTTTCCTAAATATGAATGACGCGTATTCTGTGAAAATTTTGAAAAAATCGGCCAGCAGAGACGGCTCCAGGGTCATGTTTTTGGAAGGTCGTTACGAATGCGGGTGTGCGGCGCATACTTCCCTCGTAGTTTGCGGTGGAATAAAAGCGTCAGAAACTAAGTCGATGCTTTGTACATCATACAAAATTGGATTATACATATTTTGGGGGCAGAGGCGCACGAAGGTACATAAAATGGGAGGCGATATCCTCCGTCAATTTAGGCCTAACTTCAAATAAGTAAGATGATAAAAGGCGTTCCGCACATGGTGCCCCCCGTTGTGTACCTGAGTCCGCCTATGCGAAATATACTATATTTAGCAAATTACAGCAACAAAGCCCACATGTGACGCTTCTTTCGTCGTAAACACTCACGAACAGCACACATTATTTTTTATAAAAAGTCACCCATTTTTCATCCCTGAGAAGAGGCACGAAGCCAGGATTTTGCTCAGGAGGGGGCCACGTCGGAAAAAAGTCACATTTTTCTCTCCAGCCATATGCTGCTGACAGCGGGGGGGGGGGGGTCGGGTTTTCAGAGAATCTCATTCTATCTAGTGTGAATTTATTTCGCAGAAGGGGGAGGCATAGCCCCCGTGTCCCCCCCGCTACGTCCCTGCCTGAGTACGCCTATGATTTTTCATTTTTGAACTTGTCCCTTTCATATATTAAAAACCATGACATTGGAAGCTCAAAAACGTTTTGTGCATGACAATCGGTTGAATCACATGGCCGCAATGACATTGCGAAAAACACAAAACAATTCGTAAATTCATACATTATGCAGTATGTAATATGCATGATGTATACAATACATGTTTTTAAGAACCTCACTTCATCTTCTGTGCAATATCTTCAATCTTGATATAATAATGATGTGTTTTATTAAGCAGTTACATTAATTGACTAAGTTTGGAGAGAACTTGCTAGATAGAAATTATCGTGCGTAAGAGCACCTATGACAAAAAGATGATTGTTTATTATAAGGCTGACTGGGAAGTGTTCCAAATTGGGTAAGCCTGACCGACCGATAACCAAGTCGGTGACAATTTGTATTCAGTTACCAAATTTTGGGTATCTGATTGTCACCATTAATACCTACCAAATCGTTTCGACAGTGTTCCAGCTCTGGACATAAAATGCATATCGGCAATCTTCCCTTGTCACATGCAGCACTCTCTGCTGCCAAGATAGCACCTTAGTTAATAATGCAGATAGGGTCCGTCTGGTACGACTTGCAGACCCCGTTCGGCCCCACTCAGGGGTGTCATTTTCTGAAAATGATTTGGGTCCCAATGCTAGCCTTATAGAGTACAACTCCATTCTTACCATGCAACACCATTGTGTTTATGTTAAAAATTTGAAATCATTTTGGGGCCCAGCCCCCAAAAAAGTATACAAAACGACACCCATGGTCTGACTTGCAAAAAGGGTTCATCCGATCCGCCTTGCAGACCACGTTCAGTTCACCCTGCAGATAGCGTTCGTTTGGTCCGACTTGCAGACGACATCCGGTCCACATTGCAGATAAGGCTCAGGGAGCTGATAAGGCCGTCACGGCGTACGATCGCAAACTTCCCGGCGACAGTAGAGTGCCACCTCCAGCAGCCATCGTGGGCTGCTGTCGTGTCCCGTCCGAGCCAGGCTGTGACAGTGACCCTGCAGTGTCAGTGATGAATCTCCACCACCGCCCGGCCCTGGCCGTGGCCGTCGCGCAGTCTGACCACATTCTTCTAGAGCATTGGGCGACGTTCTGCGGACGTCAGCTGATGCTGTGCGTGACGACAGCGGACGCTGCCAGCCCTGACACGGTTGTCGTCCACGTGCACTATGGCAGCGGTCAGGCGGAGGTCACCGTCAGGGCTGACGAGGAGGAGGGGTACTCAGGAGCCCACGAACCAGCGTCTGGGGCTGTCGACAGTCTCTACCCAGCTGTCTGCCCGATCGTGGAACACCAACACGCGACGTGCTGCTCGTCAGATCAAGAACAAGACACAGAACCAATGGCGGTGGGTACTCCCGGCCCTACCAGTGATTACGCTGCGATAACGTCCTCCAGAGCAAGTAAAGAACAAGACCTAGCTACGTTGGCTGGAATGACTATCAACCAAGCTGTCAACTCTGTCACAGAGCTCGATGAGATGACGTCATCCACGTCAAGTCAGGAACAGCAAGACCTAGCGCCGCTGCCAGCGGTGACCTTCGGCCAACCTATCAGCCCAGTCACCAAAAAGGCTTCCTCATCAGTTGAACAACAAGACTTGGCATCCCTGGTTAAGGGTACACCCGAGGAACCTGTGAAGCCAGTCATGGAACATCCAGGGATGAAGTCACGTCTTTCGGTTCAGGAACAAGGTCCAGCAGAGATGACAGTAGGTGCCCTCGGACAAGATATCAGCCCTACAATGAAATGTCAGAGCCAGCGGCTAAAAGCTCCACAGCCAATCAAGAGGCAAACCCAGTACCCACAGAAAAGAGCACTCTGTGAGAAGCCGCCAGTTCAGCTACGAACCAGTCACTCATCAGTTAGAACAGGGAAGAAACCCCGGAACACCAGAACCCTACTACATCTTTCCGCCGAGTCAGGAATACAATCTGTAGCATTTTCTGGCAAGGTACGTATTCCAGATACAATCTTCCAGCACCTCCTGTCTTTCCTTACCTGGCAAGAGTTATTGAGATCAAAACAAGTTTCAAAAAGCTGGCGGATTGCTGCGAATGCCTGTTTGGCCCGTTACAGTGAGCTTCGTATCGGCAGGTTTGACTTCCCAGCTGTATTGGAAGATAGCACGCTGGAGAGTCTGTTGCAAGCCATGCCGGCCGTGAGATGCCTCAACGTGGACTGGCGTCTAGATGGACAGAAACTCGACATCGACATCGTGAGCCAGTGTTGTCGAAGCCTGGTGGAGCTCGACCTGACCAGATTCCGTCTCGACACGTGGTCCCTGGAGCAGCTGTGCATAGCCTGCCCCGAGCTGCAGGTGGTCAAGCTGCCGCGAAAGTGTGACGACTCGTGTGTGGAAGTACTGCTGCGCAATCTGCCACAGTTACGATCCCTCGACCTCGCATACACCCAAGTCACAGGTCGGTTCCTGGCACAACCCAACGAGTCGGTGGAAAAGCTCTCGCTGACTGGCTGTAGCAGTCTGAAATTAGAACATCTTGGCGTAGCTGATCTCTTAGCTGAAGATGTGCTCCAGAAGATCAACTGCTGGAAGAATCTACGTGAGTTGGATCTGTCATCTACGACGTTAGCATCCGCTGAAGTCACATATGTCCTCAGGTACTTCCCAGGACTAGAGCGACTGTCTTTGGCCCACTGTGACAAGATTGGGTCAGACAGTCTGCGCCTGGCAGCTCTTTGTCACCGTCTCCGTGACCTTGATGTCTCGCATGTCGGATCTCTGCAGGCTTCTCACCTACTCACTGTCATGACTAGATGCCCCCAGCTGGAGCGCCTGGCGTTAGCCGGCTGCACGGTTCTGGAGCCCTCGTGTCTGCGCCAGATAGATCAGAGTGCTGACAATCTGCGTCTGCACGAGTTGGACGTCTCGGCCGTTCGCGGCCTCGCCACTGCCGACTTGACCGCTATCCTGACCCGCAGTCCCCAGCTGGAGCGCCTGCGGGCGTCCAACTTCGACAACATGGAGTTGACCACCTGTCTGACCCAGCTGAGAAGGTGCACAGAGCTGCGCGAACTGGATGTGTCATGCCTGGGGATGTGGCACGAATCTCCACCAACAAGGCCGGAAGTGCGAACTTATGCATGTCGATCGGGATATAATCCTGTTTCGAGTGAGCAGCAAAAGAACGCGGAGGCGGCCGACTTCAACAGGAGATTTATCCATCCTTCTGCACTGAGTTCACTTCTGTTGGGTGGTCAGAAACTGGAGCGACTACTGCTGGCTGGCTGCCACATATCTGAGTCGGCGTGTCTCTGTCAGCTGGTTCAGTGTCCGAAGCTGCGTGAGCTGGATCTGTCACGGGTGACCTCTGTGGACGCCGCTGACCTGGCTCAGGGTCTGAGGGGCTGTCCTCGGCTTGAGCGGCTGTCCGTGGCGGGACTCGCTGCACCACTGGAACAGCTCGTGCCACCGACAGGTCTGCCACGACTCACGTATCTGAACGCCGGCGAAAGCGGTCTGACCAACAACTCGCTACGACGACTTCGCGGTCTGTTTCCCAAGCTGCACACACTCAGCATGCGCAAATGCAGAGCGGTGACGGAGGCTGGACTGATGACCTACCTGCCACGTCTACAGCAGCTACGCTCTCTCGACCTCAGAAACGTCTCCGGCGTGACGGAGGCTCTGCTCTACAGACTGAAGGGATCTCACTTGAGCAAACTGCGTCTTCAAAATGTGCGCCTGGGAGAAGATGGAAGCCTCCCTTCTGCAACAGGTGTAGCAGAGCTGGCACTTGGATGCCCGTCGCTGCAGTTCTTGGGGCTGGAACGTTCAGAAGAAAGTGCCCTGAAGGAGGTAAGCAAAATAATAAAGCGACAACTGTCTCGCCATTGGTCCTTTGCCTTGTGCGTAGAAAACCAGGCAGTTAAGCGTGTGTCTGAGTCCAATGCTCAGCCTGGCCCCGTCTTCATAGTGGACGCCGATACAGTCAACTGGGACTGACGTCACTGGAATATCAACAGACGGATACGAACGTCACTGCAATGCCAAGATACAGATTGAGGTGACTACAATATCAAGAGACGCTAGACAGAGACTGACGTCACTGCAATATCAACAGACAGGGACTGGCGTCACTGCAATATCAACAGACAGAGACTGACGTCACTGCAATATCAACAGACAGAGACTGACGTCACTGCAATATCAACAGACAAAGACTGACGTCATTTCAATATCAACAGACAAAGACTGACGTTACTGCAATATCAACAGACAGAGACTGACGTCACTGCTATATCAAGAGACATATACTGACGTCACTGCTATATCAACAGACATAGACTGACGTCACTGCAATATCGAGAGACAGAGACTGACGTCACTGCTATATCAAGAGGCATATACTGACGTCACTGCTATATCAACAGACAGAGACTGACGTCCCTACAATATCAAGAGACAGAGACTGACGTCACTGCAATATCAAGAGACAGAGACTGACGTCACTGCAATATCAAAAGACAGTGACTGAGGTCACTGCACTTGCAGGAGCAGGGACTGTTGTGACTACTCTATAAAGGGATTGAGACTGACTTATTGTAGACTAACAGCAAATTGTCTTGTCTGCTAATTGTACATATAGTTTAGAACATCTTACCTGTAGGGCAAGTAGCAGCGTAGACTTTATAGAAGTATGCTGCCTGGCATATGTGACTGTGCAGAAATCAATTAATATTTTTGGATAATGTAACATAGCAGACACTGTTTATAGACCACAAATGTTCTGCTAAGCATGATCGTTATGGAGAAGATGAATGGAATAATGAAGCGTACAAATAAACAAACGGCGATTTTGTATCAGGTGCCTTGGCTGGACATTTGCAGGGTTGAAATGGTGATATCGATCCCCTAGCTACACCGCACGCACTCAGTAAATAATGTCATCTGAACATGCTCAGAATTATTAAAAAGGTGATACTTTAGGGGAGATTTTTTGCAGCAAACAGCTTATTTGTTAAGAAATCAACTCCTTGATCATGATCACAAAAGCACAAACAATAGACTACTTCATCATAGTTAATCGCTCTTTACTTTGTGATGAAATCGTCGCTAATAATATAAGGATCACTAAATTATTGCTGTGAATGCGGGTCGGCGTGTGGTGTTTGACCGCAAACAAAAGTTACCGTTTTAGCAGTTAACCTTAGAGTTTGCCTCTAACAATTTGTCGTGACGCCTCATTTTAGCTGCTGAAAAAACGCCACTTGGACAATTCCAGGACAGATCACCAAGGCATGCTGGAACCACACCTTCTCCGATTTCGCTTTAAAGTGGTGTATGGGGTAAGGTTATTTTGGGCGCTTATTTCATTTTTGTGAATTTGTATGGTCATCAGGTTACGGGGTCGCAAAATACAAGTAATAAATAAATGCAGGTCAAGGTAGAATATCCCAATACGTTTGCCATTATATCACCAAGATGAAAATACATGTCAGGGCAATTATGTCATTAGAGAGAGCAAGAAACAACGAATATAATGACATAATAGCCGTTTTCACGAAGGATTTATTTGTACCCGGTAGTACCCGGTAGTACCCGGTAATAGTGTTTATGAATTTGATTATACAAAGAAAACTAACGAGAAATTTCGCATTGTAAGAGCAGATCATTGTACATGTATCAATAAACTTTCAATTGATACCAACAATATCTGGGAAAAGACTGGAAAATATCTAGATCATGGCTGTGGCTACGGCTGTGGCTGCATAGTCTACCTGGGACTTTTTTTGCATCAATCTTAGACAATTAATCATGGTTAAAAGAAGCTTTGGCATGTTGCCATAACAGTAGACTGGAAATAAGCACATAATATGAATTCGTGGAAATCCTCACGGCTGGCCAATGGCCAGCCATTGACATTTGGGAGTGTTTGTGGCTGGCTGCGGCTGTGATGCCATGGCTGTGTGTGGGGTGGCTAGGCCCAGGAAAAGTGCAGCCATGTCGAACTCTACTCTGAGGTCATGTCAAAGACCAAAATGTCACAAATCGTAAATGTGTGAAAAATGAATACCGATCGAGCCAAAATGGTTATGGAACATCTTAGTATGCTTAATACATGCCAAATTTGAAATCAGCGTCAAAAACTGACCTAAAAACGTCCGAATTTTTAAAAGGTCATGTGAAGTCATTTGAGGTCAGTGACCACGGTTAACCTTTGGAAGCGCATGTGAAACGTATAATAATGTCAAACGGCTGCAATGTTTGAAATCAGCGTCAAAAACTGTTCTAAAAGCGGCCAGAAGCCAACAAAAATCATCAGAGGTCATCTGAGGTCAGTGACCTCGGTTCACCTCAGAAAAGGTCAGTCGAGGTCACATTCTCAGCAGAAGACACACTTGTCACCTGGAAACACCTTTGCATTTGCTCCTGAACGTCAAACACTCGGAAACTGCACAGTGCACATGTAACAAGGATCGATACTTCGGAACGTTTCGCTCGACACGACCTTGAGAAACAGGTCATAGGTCACGGGTCATGAAAGTTGGGGGATCTAAATTTTCAGGATGTGTCAAATTGTCCAAAGGTGGGTACTGAAAGTTTCATCACGATTGGATCAAACTACGTGAGTTATTTGGAGAAAAAAACGAGGGGTGGCATCCACCGCCTACCCGGGTGAGGGTTAACCCTTGCCAGTGGAGGGATTGGATGCCACCCCTCGGTTTGTCCAGAATAACTCGCGTGATCATCAACTGATCGCAATGAAACTTCCAATACCTCACATTGCATCAATTTAACACATACTATGAAAATTTCGAACTTCTAACCTGCATGACCCATGACCTTTGACCTGTTTCTCAAGGTTCATTAGCATGTCTTTAGCATTTGCTTACTCCCCTTGTTCATTAGCATGCGTTATCTTACATATATTCAGGGTTTCGGAAGCCTCATGAAAGTTATAAAAAAAACATAGCCGTTTTCGCGATGGATTATTTTGCGCCAAATGTTTTAAAACGTTTGAAAATATTTTAAAATATTTTAGTAGTAGCCGTTCTCACGATTGACTTATTTGCGATAAATTTAAAACCCTCGCCCTGCGGTCCCGTAGGACGAGGGTTAAAACCTTTTTTCGCAAATTAGTCCATCGTGAAAACGGCTACTAGGTACTATAACATTTTAAAACATTGTAAAATGTTTGAAAACATTTCACGCAAAATAATCCATCATGAAAACGACTAATATATCCTTTTCAAACAAATATAAGTAAACAAAATGTTTTTGTTAACGATTCGAAATTTCGAGATAATCATCAAAAGGACCATTTCATACTTTACTGATACCTTTCATGCTAATACTTTGCTAAAACAAACAACTCTCCGCGTGTGACGAGTAATTAACCATAATTTATACAGACCTCAAAACGGCCGAGGCAACGGTCCTGGACCCTCACCTAATGCAACGTGTTGAAGGAAGCACACCATTCGATGTGCAATGAAATATTAGGAAAAGTCACATAGTTTTACTATTCTAGGTTGAATATCGAATAAGCTGTACGCGAAAAACGTCGTTTTAGCCCCGTTTCCCGACGCTAATCGGGTTAAGGAGAGTTTATCTTTTACATATAAACCAGAATTGTAATATTTGTGGGCCTTAATTTTTGTGGGACCCAAGCACACACAGTGGGCTCTTACCCACGCACCACTTGGGAAGAAGGAATTTTGAACACCCCCTCCTGTTTTATCGAGATAACGAAAGAAACGGCGACGCGTAGCGCCGCCATATTTGGCATAACTAATCATTGATCCTTTCCACACATTTTGCGAAAATTCAAGTTTCGTATCGGGTTAGGTCAGATCACCAGGTCACGTCAAGTGACCCCACCTACCAAAACGTTTGCGGTCGTGCCATGACCATGACATTTCTAACGGATCGATATCAAACTTTTAGGATTACATCAAGTTATCAGCATCTACAAAATGTGTATCTCAGATTTTTGATATCGGCGACCTGAGGTTGGGTAAATTTTGTGACCTTCCATTATACCTAAGTCAATGGATAAATATTCAAATGCTTTCTTTTTCGACGATATCAGTCCATTTCCTTCTGGACAATGTTAAAATAGGATATTATGTATGATCCAAGTGCAGGTTTTGCTCAGGGACCCTCACGGGCTCATCTGAGGTCATCCGAGGTCACCAACACCTTTTCGTCAATAACTCTGGACATAATGAAGATAGAGAAGTGTTACTTTCACCAATGTGTTTGTCTCATCAAGACCCATCTCCTAATATGCAACATGACCTACTTGGGTCACCGCTTAACCTTGACCTGAGGTCATTTTTTAAGTTAACCTAACATGATAAAATTTGTCATATGCCAAAGAGCCTTGACGAGAAAATCACGATGGCGTAAACCGTATTGAGTTATCTTTAATAGGTAAGAAGTTATTCCCGAAAGTATGTTTTGCCAAAAATCAGCATTTTGACTTTAATGACCTCTAGAGCCTGAACTATCAACCTGAGGTCGATTTTGAGAATCTTAGAGCTATTTTAAATTTCAATGGCTAGCGATTGTCTTTAAAACGTTTGTTTCTAGAAAGCATAGTTTCCGAAATATGTGTGGGTTTCTGGAGCGATGTCCTAAAACTGGAAAATTTGACCTTCGATAACCTCTGGTGACCTGAGTTTTGCCGTAAGCGAAAAAAAATGGAAAATATTTTTGATAACGGTTCAAACAGTGTTTTTTGTTTTGGTTTACGTGCTATAGAAGCCGAGTTAGAGGAGGTGTTTTCAAACACCCCTCAGTCGGGCGAAGGAAAAGCAGAGGCCTAGTGGGGCGCGGGTTAATCTGGGCTACGCTACTGGTGGCAGTGGTGGTAAAATTGCTTTGCGTGGTCCTGACCGAAAGTTGCATATAAAAAATGACCATAGCCAAGTGAGCTACGGTCATTTTGTAGGTTCCCTAATCCCTATGCATAAAATCACGTAGATTCAGCCGTGAACAGACCAGATGGTTGGCTATGTTCTTCCAGCGCGGAACTACAAACGCTGCTATTTTTAGTTATATTTCTTCGTGATGGAGTAAGCCTACGGATAAAGGCACGTGAATTGATCCACGGTATATAAATAAATACTTCTAGATGTTCACGCTGAATGGCCCCGATTTTGTACTATTTATAGTAGAATTATTCAACGTCCGCTGGTAAAACAGTGAGATCCACTGACCAAACAGTAGGAGCACTCCATTGCAATGTAAAGAGAGGCCCGGGGCCGGTGCCGAGGAGCAAAATCATCTTACTACACATTTGTGCAATCGCATTTGAATAATGAACAAAACTATTTTAACCCGCGCTTGACCGGGGGCAAATATTGCTCCCCCCGTGCCGTTTATTCGCCATAACTCACAAACCATTCAAAATATCAACCTGCAACGTTCAGTATCTTTCTGCACATCAAATTTACATCGGTTAAAAATTTTGAAATGTAAAAAATGGGTTAGATATACACCTTTTTGTGACGTCACGCTTCATGAATTTATCGACAAAATCACTCAAGTTTCAAGTTTCAACTCAAGACAAATGTCAAGTTTTTTAACTTGGTGATAGCCTTTCAAGCTCAACGAATTATGCTCGAATTTAGCAATACAATCACAAAAGTTTTAAAAAACTGAGAAAAGGGAGAAATTTAAAGATAAACTGGAATTAAAAAAATCAAACAGACATATACATGTTCTAAAAAAATCACAATTTTGTCCTAACATTTTTTTATTTTATTTTATTTATTTTTTATTTTTGGTTGCGAAAAATATCAAAAACAGATTTATATGTGAAAGAAAAGTGTTACAACAATATAAAAGCCAACTTTCAAATAGAGAGCACCATTTTTACTAAGAAAGCATAAGAATGGTAATTGATGACGTAATATTTGGAAATTGCGTTATTTTTGCTTAACCCGCGCCCCACTGGGGAGGGGGGGGGGGTTTGAACACCCCTCCTCCTGTTTTTTCAAGATAACGAAAAAACGGCGGATCGTAGCGCCGCCAAATTTGGCATAACTTATCATTGATCCTTTCCGCACATTTTGCGAAAATTCAAGCTTCGTATCGGGTTAGGTCAGGTCATCAGGTCAGGTCAAGTGACCCCACCTACAAACAGCTTGCGGTCGTGCCATACCCAAAGTTTCTAACGGACTCGATATCAAACTTTGTAGAATTACATCAAGTCATCAAGCATTTTTAAAAAATTGTATCTCAGATTTTTCGATATCGGTGACCTGAGTCGGTCAATTTGTGACCTCCATTATAAGTCAAATGGAGAAATATGCAAATGCTTTCTTTTCGACAATATCAGCCATTTCCTTCCTGGACAATGTTTATAGATAGGATATTATGTCAAATTATCGCAAGTGCCGGTTTGCTCAGGAATCTGTTACGGGTCATCTGAGTCATCCGGGGTCACCCAACACCTTTCGTCAATAAGCTCTAAACATAATGAAGATAGAGAAGTGTAACTTTCGCCATGTGTTTGTCTGTCAAGACACATCTCCTAATATGCAACATGACCTACTTGGGTCACCATTTGACCTTGACCTGAGGCTTTTTTTAAGTTGACCTAACATGATCAAATTTGACATATTTCAAAGCGCCTTGACGAGACAAACACGATGGCGTAAACAGTATTACGTTTTTTAGGTAAAAAGTTATTCGCGAAATTTTTTTTTGCAAAATTAGCATTTTGGACTTTAATGACCTCTAGAGCCTAAACTACACCTTTTATTAATGCGAATCGGCATCTGTTCAACTGAACGTGGCATAGTGCATGTGATATCGTCAGGCATACTGGAACTTAGACGCGATTTTATCACTTTGACACATTTCATAAACAGATATCATCTGTTCATATTCGAACGGAGTCAATGGACATCGGCAGACGGGCATTCAAATATCGAACAATACATTATGTGCGTTGCAATTTTGCCGTCAACGAAACTGAAATGAACGCTTGCCCAAGTCAACTAAAAACTTGCCTAATCTCTAATGAACGCTGTCAGCTCGCATGCAGCATATATCTGAAACCAATGACCAGTGTTGACACGGTCTACTGTCCGATTTTGTATGTCCTTTCCGCGGGAGTGTGTTACGCCGTGTGAAGAGCATATACGTCAAACAGTACATGTTTTGCTGTTTTCGGTTTAATGAGATATGTCGAGATTGAGCTGAACAGATGCCGCCTCGCATTGAGAAAGTGTATTGACCCTGAGGTCAAATTTTGAGGACATAATGCTATTGAAAAAATTTCAATGGCTACGATAGTTTTTTGGCGTTTGTTTTCTAGATAGCATAGTTTCCGAGATATTTGGGGGTTTCCTGGAGTGTTGATCCTAAAACTTGAAAATTTGACCTTCGATGACCTCTAGTGACCTGCGTTTTGACGTGAGCGAAAAAAAAGTCTGAAATAGTTTTCGAAATGATTTTGTGATAACGGTTCGAACAAGTGTCTTTTGTTTTGGTCTACTAGCCGTAGGAACCGAGTTAGAGGGGGGGTGTTCAAACACACACACCCACTCGGGCGAAGGGAATGCAGAGCCCAGTGGGGCGCGGTTAATTGGACAAGAATGAAGACAAATAAAAATGTCAGCCATGTATTTCCTGAGTTTAAAACCAAGTCCTAAAAACATTACATTTTTTCCTTTAAGATTTATCAGCTCAAGACATTTTACCTCATTTTTCCCTGATTTTTTACCTTAGCTGGACACTTACTTATTTAAATGAGCTCCGAATGTTGGCGTTAATCAACACTATTCGATTTATAGTATCAACAGTCCATAAATCATGTGTCGCATGACTTTCAAAAATTATATGGTTTCGAAATAGTGACTTTTTGCAACCTGATTTTGACCTTGACCTTTCAAAAATATCCTTTTTGCTCATGCGGGATGTGTCTCATACGTTTGGGTGATCATGGTTGCAATCAAAGTCTCTGGATGGAAAGTATGGTCCATAAACTCAAATGTCTCGATTTTGACCTTTGACCGTGACCTTAACATGATATGACCTAACCTTGATTCCAAAATTTATGAGTATGCATACGATATCGTGTGTCATTGAGAGCTTTCGATCGCCGCCTTGCGCGTCTCGCTACGATCATCGGTTGCGGAGATAACGAGGGGGTCAATATTTGCCCCCGGTCAATGGCGTTCGTCTGCATATAGAAGGCACCACTTCTTGCCGTTTCACCATAGATATTCACTATTTGCCATAACTTTTAGTCGGCATTCAATTACAACTCGTCATAGAGCAAAACTTCCAATAATCTCCAAAACAGATCAGCATTGGGTAAAATGAATCGCAGTGAAATGAAGTTATGCAGACCGACAAGCTGTTATTCTGATCACCCATCTATTTCCGTTAACGCACAAAAGCTATACATATAATAGCAAAGTGACAAAACATTTTCAACCAGCCAGCGAACCAACCAGCGAACGGCCAAAGTTTTTTGAAGTGTTATTTATATATTTTTCGGCATTATGGGAATAAGGCTATTTATTATCATTGTAACAAAAGCCGTTTTCACGATGGGTTACTTTGCGCGAAATATTTTAAAACATTTTAAAATGTTTTAAAATGTTTTAGTATGTAGTAGTTGCTTGCACGATGGACTAATTGGCGAAAACATGTTTTAACCCTCGCCCTACGGTCCCATACGGTGAGGGGTTAAAACATTTCTCGCAAATTAGCCCATCATGAAGACGGCTACCACTGAAAGATTTTAAAACATTTTGAAATGTTTTACAGCATTTCGCGCAAAATAAGCCATCGTGAAAACGGCTAATAGCTGTTTTCACGATCAGGGGCGCAGCCAGGGGGCATTTGGGGCAAATGCCCCCCCCCCCGTCGCGGCTGAGAGGGGCCCCATCTCTCGGGTCTGAAAGGAGCCCCATCAATCTCGTGGACTTCGTGGGGCGGTGGGCCCTCTGCCGGTCTGACCAAGGGACCCACTCGGTAATCGGTTACCTGAGGGGCCCTCTTGGTCGATGAGGGGGCGCTCTGTCGATTTTAAGGGAGCCCTTGTCGGTCTGAGGGAGCCCTCTGTCGGTCTGAGGGGCCCTCTATCGTTTTTAGGGGTCACTCTGACGGTCTGAGGGGGCCCTCTGTCGGTTTGAGGGGCCCCTGTAAATCTGATGGGTCTTATACAGGCCTCTATAACTAAACATTTTTTTCTGGGGGGGGGGCATCAGCCAATGTTAGGGGGCCCACTTCGGTTAAGTTCGGTGTGCCCCCCCCCCCCGTCGCAAAGTCCTGGCTGCGCCCCTGTTTACGATGGACTATTGTGCGAAACTTGTTAATTATTGTACAATGTTTTGAAAAGTTTCGACGGTCCATTTATCAACTTCACAACTTTAACATGCGATTTTTGTCTTGAAATGCTCTTCAGTGTTCTGTAATATGTTCATAAGAATATACAAATGTTACAAATTACAAAGAAGCAGTTTGGTGGGAATTAGCAAGAGCATTATTTATAATGCTAGTTGTGATGGACTCTACGACTGAAACTTGTCAAATAAATAAGAATGATTCAGAAACATTCTGTGCGTGGCACTCTATTGGTCGTCTCCAACTTCTCCGCCTCAATGGAACGCATAATGGAATCGCCCCAATGCAATGGACTAGAAAGATAGATTATCCTATTCCCTGCGGGCGGCAGAATTTACGGTAACCTGCGGGGGCAGATTCACCCCCCCCCCCAGAGATCTCGAGAACCGCTCGCGAATTTCGATGGGTACGAACACCATTCGATTCGTTGTTGACGAAATCTTTTTTCTTTTGGGAATCCATAAATTGCTTTTTGCTCTAAAATGGGGGGCCAAGGGGCCAAATACGAAACTTTTGGGTGTTCTTTGAAAGGTCATTGTTGGCCATGTGATTCGACCGATTTGCATGCAAAGAACGTTTTTGAGCTTCTAATGTCCATTCCAATGTGTGAAAAGGGAGAAAGTACAAAAAACGAAAAATCATAGGCGCACTCAGGGATAAAAAATGGTGAGAGTTTTTGAATGACAAACTATTGTTTTTTCCTTAGTGTTTGGGACGGTGGGAAAACGTCACATGTGGGCTTTGTTTGCCTGTTAATTTGTTAAATGTAACAACATTGTGCATATGCGGACTTCGGTAACAACGTGGGGGGCACCATGTGCGGACGCCCTTTTTATCATCTTGCTTATTTGAAGTTAGGCCTAAATGACGGAGATATTGCCTCCCATTTTTATGTCCTGAGTGCCGCCTCTGCCCGAAATATGTATAATCTAATTAACGTATGAAATGTACAAAGCAATCAAACTTAGTTTCTGAAACGCTTTTTATTTCACCGCAAACTACGAAGGAAGTAGTGCGCCGCACACCCGCATTCGAAACGACCTCCCAAAAACATGACCCTGGAGCCGCCTCTGCTGGGCTGCTTTTTTCAAAAAAAAATACAGAACACGCGTCATTCATATTTAGGAAAAGTCCGAAAGTTTCAAGACTATAGACGTAATGGTTCAGAAGCGGCGGGCGAAAAACTACCGGGGGCAGAATCTGCCCCCGCAGTGAATAGGGTAGCACCTCATTGCGCAATGCTCAGACCGACCTGTGATCCATGACGCTGCCAGGTTTAGCAACTAGTATGACTGTGTGCTAAACTGAACGTATTGACCCTAGACGCTTTTAAAGTAATTTGGCCGTTCTTTCAATCTCATTTAAGTCCAATCAATTTCAATACAGTAAATTGACCGTTTTTTAGAACGGCCAATTTTGTTTCATTAACTTGTAATGTGCTCAATTCATGTTTCCATAGCTATTGAATTGTGATATTATCCCCTAAATCATTACTTAAAATCGTATATTAAAGCTTGCATACTAAAACATTTTAAAACATTTCACAGAAAGATTCATAATTTTTTCGGCGCAATAATCAATCGTGAAAACGGCTATTGTCATCCAATTTATCAAAACAGTGCTAAAACAAATATATACTAAATGCAATACATACTCTAAAACCAATTCCAACTTCTACCTCTCATGACTAGGCGCGAGTGGCGTCCCGTAGTATCAATCCTTGTAACTTGTGCAGTTTCCGAGTGTTTGTTGGTCAGACACATATGCACAGGTTCTGGTTTGGTTTGGTTAGGATAAGGCGGAAGGCCACTTTGGTCCATTTTGATCATTGCGCAGCCATGGGATGAAGGCGAAGGGGTAAAGTGGGTCCAAATGAACCGCTGACCAGTCAGATGCCCCATGAACAGGCCATCCCCACAGGGAGAAGCAGCGAGGAGGGCCCACGTCATAGAAAGCATGCTTTCAACGTTATTTCAGCATTTCACGCATGTCTTTTCTACATATACAACATTTTGCGTGAAGTACTCATAGCGTGCGGTGACGCCTGGCTGCGTTCTGTGGATTCTCAACATTGTTGCCGTCGTGTCTCTTCAGAAAGGAACAAAGCTCGTTCAGTGGTAAGACCATTCGGTTGATTCTGAGACCTGTTTGGCCACATTAACGACTGGTCGCTATGCCGTGATGGCAGCCCCACGCCTAAGTCTCTCAGACTTGCGCAACTCGGTGGTCTGATGGTCTGAACTCGGTGGTCTGATGCAATGCGTGATAGTGTGGCAATTTCTTTACGGGAATTTTGCTTGGTTCAGATTAGATTTTGCAATCAAGCCAGGCGGTGTAAAATGCAAGTAGAACACTAATCACGAAGCTTTTGAAGAGATGCCTCACGAGCAAGGTGCCTTTTCTGGGATAAGCCAGAACTTGTTTTACTCTCGCCAGAGCAAGGGAAGAGTGATTGCAACCCGTGTCGGTTTTTCGAGAGTAATTAGAGCATTTATCATACGAATGCGAAACAACTTTCAGTACTGTGCTTTTCCAATATTTGACACATAACATATCTGAATTTATTATTGAAATTCAAAATTTTGAGAAAATCCGAATCACTTGTTTTTACAAAATTTCCCAAAGATATGAAAATTATCGAAAAACCAGAAATACGTGATCAAAACGGGTACAGTTAATATGCACTCCATTGTTAAAATCGATATCGTCAAAAGTGTGTGACTTATGACCTTTTAAAGACACAAATTCGTCCACCTTTACAACATTGCAAAACGTATCTCCGTTTTTGCTTATTACTTCAATCATTATGGAACAAACAACAATCGAATGCAGCTTTTCTCGCTCTAGATGAAAAAGCAATCCCATAAACATATGTGCAATGCCAAATGACCGCACGGTGACCCCGAGCACAACAACTTTGGGATTCCTGTGACAAGTTTTCTAGGGCTATCGAACGCTGTTTCAATTATTAATATTGGTTCAGAAGCTCTTCATATCCGAAGGGTGGGGAAAATATTCCTCCCCCAGTAAGACTCGTTATGGAAAATACCCCAATAAGTCGCGTTAGCCCTCGCCCGTACAACGTCAGATCACTGCTGCGTGACCGTGCAGGAGAGGGGGTACGCCCCTTGGCATTTCGCCCGAAATACGCTAGAGCTTCGATTAAAAAACGAGCGTGTTACTTGTGCCGATTAGAAGCCATTGGTATCCGATGTTCATATCCTGGATCATTAGGTGACCTCTCAGGTCATGTCAATGACCCGGTTGTCTTCAAATCGCAAATGGAAAAATTGAACACTAATCGAGCTAAAATCGTAAATGGACACCTAATTACCCTAAATGGGTGCCAAATTAGAAATCAGCGATACAAAATGTCATAGAAACTGTCAAATTCTCAAAAAATGTCATGTCAGGCCATCTGAGGTCAGTGACCTCGGTTGAACGGTGTAAGTACATGACCCACTGGAACATATAATTAAGTAAAATAGATCACATATTTGAAATCAGCGTCAAACAATGTCCTAGAAACTTTCAGAAGCCTCAAAAGTCACCTGAGGTCATCGGAGGCTAGCGCCCTCGGTTGACATCCGAAAAGGTCAATCGAGGTCACAATCGCAGTGGAAGCCGCAATGGTCAGCTGGAAACTCATTGCATAAGATACCTATTAATCCCCCCCGGCTGCCGGTCCTCCATCCTCTGTCACGCCAACGTTATCCCAGGTCTGGTGGTCGCTGCGCGCCGGGCATGTGGCATTGAGGCGGCCCTCGCGCCGTCTCCCGGGAGTGGTGGCCGTGAGCACTTACTCCTGGAATATTTTCAGAAGACACTGTAATGGGCATGTCAAGGATGTTTTGCTGGCATTTAGCAAGTAACTGCCCTGTGAAAGCTTGATATGGCTCATATACCTGTCTAACTGAGATATATCAACGGTTCAGAAGCAGAAAATACCCCAATAAAACCGCGTTGCCCTCGCCCGTGCAGCGTCAGATCACTGCTGCGGTGCGGTGGCAAGGAGAGGGGGGGGGGGTACGCCCCCTTGGCATTTCGCCCCTAAATACGCTAGAGCTTCATTACCTCCAGTATCCATCACCCTGTGTCTACTGATGATACCGATACACTCGTAAGGTTCATGTTGACAACATTATTTTCAGCAATTTATACCTAGACCTTACACCAAACGAAATGCAAAATGTCACATTCCAGCAACAAAGCGACCTTGTGCGAATGAGCCAGAGAAAGCTTCCCTCTCTGTGCTGTATCTGAAAGCGACAGTGTCCGCAGGCGAACCAACCGGTCCGACTTCTCGTGCGGCCCAGTTGCCGGTTCCAGTTCCTGTCCTCTCGCTGCACGTGCGGCGCGGACACGAAATATCCGTGCGTGCCTGCCGTGACGTTGAGTTCCGGCTCGGCCGGTTGGGCCAGCTCTCCCTCAAGCTCACGACGTTGCATCACACGGCGCTCTCTGCATCTGTCGAACAGCGCTTCCCCGTTAGGCCATCACTCCCGGCAGTGCCCTCGTCTCGCCGGCAGCTTCAGGGGATCGCTCTCTCACCGTCTCCGCTGGCAGTCAGTGGCCGCTGTTTGTCTCCTCAGTCCAGAGCAGCTCAGCGGCTCGTCCAAACACCCGTCTCAGGGTAGAACCTCTTGGCGTCGTCTGGCTGAGGTCAGGGTGAAGGCTGAGGTCTGGGTCTCGCTGTCGCCGTCTGGGTGAAGTCCGGGTGCCTCTGTCGCCGTCTGTGCTCCCCTGTCGCCGTCTGTGCTCCCCTGTCGCCGTCTGGGTGCCGCTGGGCTGATGGAGGCGGCCCGGGAGCTGATGCGGGTGATGGCGTTCCGGCGGGACCCGCGGGCGCTTGGCAGTCTGTGGCTGGGGCTGCCGGCGGCGGCGCTTCTCGGCTACGCCCTTCTGGTGGCGTTCGGCCCCCGTCTGATGAAGGGCCGAGCTACACCGCCGCTGCGAGCTGTCATGTTCGTCTATAACGTCGGGCAGGTGAGCTACCTTTCCATGGTACCGTGAGGCAGCTCGTCCTATACCATGATGTGGGCGAGCTGTCCATGTTCGTCCCTAAACGTCGGGCAGGTGAGCTACCTTTCCATGGTATCCGTGAGCAAGTCGTCTATGCATGAAGTTGGCGAGCAGTCATGTTCGTCTATAACGTCGGGCAGGTGAGATACCTTTCCATGGTATCATGAGCAGTCGTCTATGCTATGATGTGGCGAGCTGTCATGTTCGTCTAAAACGTCGGGCAGGTGAGATACCTTTCCATGGTACCGTGAGCAGTCGTCTATACCATGATGTGGCGAAGCTGTCATGTTCGTCTATAACGTCGGGCAGGTAAGATACCATTTACATGGTACCGTGAGCAGTCGTCTATATGCTATGATGTGGCGAGCTGTCATGTTCGTCTATAACGTCGGGCAGGTGAGATACCTTTCCATGGTACCGTGAGCAGTCGTCTATACCATGATGTGGCGAGCTGTCATGTTCGTCTATAAGCAGTCGTCTATGCCATGATACTATAGTATCATGGCATAGATAGATATGAACATCATATATGATGTTCTACAATGTCAGACAGAAGTGGGTTTATTCCAGTTCTATTATATAGCTCAAATGGGGAGCGATCTGGCGCAGGGGCAGGATTCCTGTCTTCTGTGCCGGTGACCCGGGGTCAATCCTGGGCGGTCCGCTGAACAGTCGCCCGGCCCCCATAGTAATACCCTCGAAGGGTGAGAGTTCCAGCACTATGATCCCAAAGAGGATGCGGTGCTTGGTCCACAAACCAAACCAAACCAATTATATAGCTCAGGCATGGATGGATACTTGTCCACATAATTTTGTTAATTTATGTAAAAAGAATACAGATAATACATAATACTGTGTGCATTCGATAAACAGCAATACTAGCAGACACTCAACAGGTCAGTTTTTGTAACATTTGGCGCGTCAACAAATCAAGCGAGAGCTCTTTGGCAAAACGACATAGCATTCAACACATTCCTCTATATTGTAAATGGAATGTGTCAGTGCAGCTTTGCTATTGTTATAACTGCTGCCAAAGCATCACCGTCATGAGCATGGTCCGAGCAATTTCAATACTTATTGGGCATGTTATGTTCTTTGCTAATGTTATTGGCCCCGACTCAATTCGAATGTCCATAACACGTTACCACCGTGAATTAACCATTAAACCATTATTATTCACCAGAAGTTACGTTTACTTAGTACAAAAGAAGCCTTAAGCCTGTTGATCCATTGACATTGTTCTGCATATCATTTGAGTCGTTAACCCGTTGACCCGTTAAGCCATTTACTAATGGACTCTTTATCCCGTGGAGACGTCGACCATTTAACACGCACCCTGGATGACCTTTGATAATAACACACTCTGAGCGGGGGAGCGAATTCAGCCCCCTCCCCTTACCATCTCCGCCCCCGTAAGAGCCACTATAACGAAAAAGAGAGGGAAGGGAAGTGCTGTGGGAACACCATTTTGTGAAATTGTCATGACCCTAGGTCAATATCTTCAAGGTCAAATGAGGCCAACTATACCACATGTTGCTTGTTGTACGCACCTTGGCTTGATATTGTTATAAATGCAGCGTTTGCATGCATATAGCTCCAAAATGGATTTAATGTTCTGTTGGAAAGTGTAATGGTCCTCTAGATATATGATAACAGTTGTATTTTACCTCAGGTCACCAACATATCAAAATTTCACTACGGACATTTTGGAGGCTTTTATAAGTTTTTTACATTGTTGTCATAGCTCTAATACAAAAACACCCGATTGTTATTTTTCACTTTAATCCGCGAG
>VOPJ01013600.1:0-92031 GCA_014673585.1 Semibalanus balanoides
ACCAAAATCCTGGCTACGTGCCTGCTCCTGTGCAGGTCAGAGGGACCCCTGACCAGACAGAAAGGCACCCAGAGTGGGTCAGAAGGGCCCATGAATATGCCAAGTGGGTCCCTCACCAGTACGGAGGGAGCAGACCTTTTCATCCGTTCTTCTGGGCCCTTTCAACGCTCGGGAATGGGCCTTCTCGTGGTGCCTCCCCCCTAGGCGAAATCCTGGCTACGTGCCTGGTAGAGACCCTTTTGATGCGCCGTCCTCAGACGAAATCCTGGTTACGTGCCTGGTTTGTGGGCCTCTCTTGGGGTCCTGAGGTTCTGGTCCAATGCAGCTCATCAATAGTTGAAGAAACAAATGTGCATCACAAAATAAAGTAGCCGAAATCCGTAGAGTTTTTAATATTCCGTTTTTGGGGGGATGGAGGCCCTTTAAATGCTCTGGAAGGGCCCTTTTGAGGTGCCCCCTTCCCCCTGGACGAAATTCTGGCTACGCGCCTGGGACCAGATCAGGACCATTTTCCCAAGTCATCTCCCACCAGGCTCCTCCAGATCTACAGGGACCATTTATGTGCGGAAAAGTCTTTCTGTCTCAATCTTGCTGCTTTCAAACCATTTGCACTATTACCAGTGGTTTGTTACAGTTTGGTACAGATGTATAGGTAGGTACAGTTATTATTATTATATGTACTGTTGAGTGTAAAACGCCACCGGTCGTCATGATTTACCATCTGTGACTAATGCATATTAAAAACTATCTTAATTTTAATACTTTTATCATACCGAGCGGTGCAATCAGGTAAAAGGTTACCTGAGGCTTGGCTCCAATAACATCCTGGTTCCAATATAAAAATGTCGTTTTCCACTACCTCAAATTAACATTTTCACGCCGGGCGTCACATCGGTGGCCATCATCATAAGGAAGCCATCGCCATTGTCTTCGGTTCGTCTTGACGCTGAATTTAATTAATATCATTTTTAGCCTCTTATCCTTTAATGGCCCATGCCGCCTTGATTTTTGGATTTTATCAGACAAACCAGAAAAAATGTGTTCGGCGCTAACTAGGTAAATACCTATTATAACATGGAAATCCACATTAAAAATGCTGCAAAGGCTTAAATGCACACAAATAAAAGAATATTCATTTTTTCGTCATTTCAGCCGACCCCCTCAATAATTATCGGTGATGCACCCTTGCGAGTTGGTATGAGATAAATGTTATTATTATTTATGTGTATATATGCCACGGAACATCGCGTTTATGTGTTTTTAAACGATTTTTTTCTTCGATTTTTTTTTACCGAAAAATCCAGAAAACTGGACTTTTTCCGAAAAAGCGTTTTTGTTGAAAAAATATAGAATACCAAAATAATGTGACCAGCTCCAATCCGCTGAGAAAAAAATGTATACCTTTTTGCCACGAAAAGTTAACCCCCCAAACCGAGCGGCTGGATCCGCCCCTGGCCACAGCCAGCCACAGCCACTCCCAAATATTAATGGCTGGCCGTCGCCCAGCCGTGAGGATTTTTTTTTTAATTCATATTATGTCTTTATTTCCAGTCTTTTGTTATGGCAACATGCCAAGTTTTTTTTTTAACCATGATTGGTTTGATAAAATTTATGAAAAATTAGACTATGCAGCCACAGCCATAGCCACAGCCATGATCTAGAGACCTTTCAGTCCGGCCCGCCCCATTAGCCATGGGGCTCGGCCAGCCATGGGGATAGCCGCCCCATGTAGAACTCTAGTAGGTACTGCATAAATGTCACTGCAATTTTGTATGAAGACTTATAATTGATGTAGCATGAGGTACTGGAAGTGTCACCAGACTTGTATACGATTCATTATTTTTCGAACGATTCAATCACGACTCAAAATCTACGTTAGTTGAATTCAATCCCGCTCCAATCAGACATTCAAAGTTAGAGCATTCGATTTCAATCAAAGACTTTGAACCGGCACTTTCGACTCACTCGATTCAAAGCGGACTTTGATCCATGAATCAGTCCCGACTCAATCATTTTGAATTATTAACGACTCAATCCATCAAACATGATAGAACATTTGCACACTTAAGACTGAGAAGTGATTTTAATATTGATATGCATCGGTATTACATATGTTGAAATGGTTGATTGGATATTACCAACTCGTGGTTAAAAAACTTGAAAGTTTTGAAAAGGTTCCTTTTTGATACTTACAATGAGTGTTTGATTGAGTCGCGAAACCCGACTTCAGTCAGCTTCTCTTAATATTTGTCGTGACTCAATCATGGCTTCTACATGAGCTCATCGATTCATCACGACTCAAATGCAAGTCTTAAAAATTTAGTGTGAGCGACTCGATCAGTTTGAGTCGCAGAAACTGCTTGATTCATGAGTCGCGACTCAATCAGAGTTGAATCGTATACAAGTCTGAGTGTCACGTAGATATCTATCATAGTTTTCAAAATATTGAGAAACTCTGGGAGGGGGTATACATGTTGCCCCCTGGGCGGGGCGCGGACTTATTAGCTACCCACATCTTCAAGTACAAAGAAAGGACCCAACGATATTTGGTTAAAAGTTGCATTTAATTTGACAAAAATCGAGAAAAAAGTTCCATATCCTTTGGAACGGTTTCAGAAAAAAGACAATGTAGGTAGTTCGAGCTTCTGGCGGGGAGGGGGAAAGTCCCCCTCCGTTTTTTAGCGGGAGGGGGGACGCCAGGGAAACGCGTCCCCCAAACATTCTCAGATTTTACCAATTACGTCTATGGGCCTCATGGAAAGCACATCTTCAAAATAAAACTCCGTCCCAGCCTTACTTCGAGGAGTGAACGTGCCTTGGCACATCAGTTTTTAAGTAGCCCCATTAGCAGGAGTCCGCGGATCCAGGGGGGGGGCTGCTTGGGCGCGCGCCCCTGAACCGGGTATCTTTTCTATGGGACGCCCGTAGGTTGGCGCGGAGGGTTGCAACTTTTTGTATCGGCGCCACCCCACCGCAAATTCCTGGATCCGCCCTGAAATTAGTACCACATTTACGGTCATAGGCGTAAATGTTTTAAATTCCCAAATTATAAGGTTGTTAGCGTACAACCCTAATTCATTAAAAGGGATTCTACGGGTTTTTTCCTCTTCTGAATAATTGAGTTACATCCGTAAAACGCGACTATATAAATGGTGGTGAAAGGCCCACGGTATTAACAACTTTTTTGCGTGGGAAAAATGCACTTCTTTAAACAGTAAGGACACTTTCAAAGTGCTCACGTGATGCCACCGCGTTTACATTTTTGCAGTACTTGCGAGGTATAGACAGCCGTCTCTACTTACGACCCGGCGCTATGCGCCGCCCCAAAGGAATATGAGATAATTAAAAGTGTTGGACAGTAATCCGATCAAGTAACTGTTACCAGCATACAAGTCTGGAAAATGTCAAGTTTTAACACGCTGATAATTGCTGAAATAATGGATTAAATCGCAACGAAGGTCACCTCTCAATATGTCTTAAACAGTGTTTTTTAAGCACATACAACTGGCAAAGGAGTGCATTTCCTTTCAGGACGGAAACTCGTATAATCCCTATTAAAAGTTCCACCCATGAGGAGGCCCTTATCCCCCCGAAACTATGGCTTCACGCCCTTCTCTCCAAACTTGGACCATGAAGTGGTCACATCCGGGGAGAAATTTATTTTTGTGGATTTTGATGGTAGGACTACTTTAACGATTATTGCCCACGCTCAAGCCCCCAAACTTCTCTGAAGAAGTTATCGCCCCTAGCTCCCGCCCATTGGGCCCGGAGGACCCCTCGGCACAATGGGAGGTGAGCATATGCCCCCTGTGTCCCTCCCCCTGGCTGCGCTCCTGATGGGATCCGATCGTCCGCCACCCTCTCACCGCGTGCATATATTTTTTCTGGACATTATATTGGTTCAAACTTTAAAGATGAGTCCATGCTCCAAAACTTTGAAAGCGATCTGGGTCGTTTCTTCACCATTCGATCCGGCGTGATCCAAAAGAGTGTCGTTCTGACTCTGAGTTTGATCTATTTTGGTTCAATTTAAGTGGACCAACAGGCGCGGATCCAGGGAGGGGGAGGGGTGGGGGCGCCCCCTTAAACTGGGTCGCGCTAATGGTGCGCCAGGGGACACACCTTTTTGTATGTTGCCCCCACCGGTGTCGATTTGTATACTATTGGGGGGGGGGCAATGATTTAAAATGTTAACATCAAGGCCTATGGCGTTGCATGGTATGAATGGAGTTAAAATCTATAAAGTTAGCATTAAGGCCCCCACTCATTTTCATAAATAAATTGACACTGCTGCCCCCCCTGACCAGAATCCTGGATCCGCGCCTGACCAAATTTGACCAAAACGTTTTTTATGGTTTTGATTTAATTTGGTCCACCAATGTGTATACATTCCTCAACGACACTCTTTTGGACCACACCGGAACGAATGGTGAAGAAATGACTCCGATCGGTCCCATAGTTGCAGAGCGAAGTGAATGAGGAAGAGGTCATTTTCGGTGATGGAATAATACCCTGCCATCTACTCCTGACAACTCGTCCATTGTCGTTAATCGTTATCGAATTATTTACCCTTATATGTTAAATATTTTTATATTTGTTTTGATTACAATTACATTATAATTTGTTATAATTGTATATCTTCTCTCATTTATGCATTGTCGGAGTTCGTAAATAAAAATACTCCTGTAAAAACGCACGGCAGTCTTCTGCTTATTTGTCGTGTACTTTGCCGCGTTGTGGTGTTGTGGCGTTTGAAAATCACATGGGGTTGAATCGAATATTGGTAATTAATGTAGCATAGTTTTGATAAGATGCACTTTTATCTTATATATAATGAGAGCAGCATTTTTACTATCGTTTTTTCCCAAGTCACGAATATAATGTCAGCTCTAACTTACAAGTTACAACCAAGTTTGTTGCAAATTGAAATTGAAATGACGTTTGGTTGCTGAAAGGTAATGGTAGGTTGAGGTTTGAGTGTTAGTTATTGTATACTAATACGACTGAGACTGAATTTGCATTTTGTTCCCATCTGTTACAGTGGCGGATCCAGGATTTGCATTGCTTTAGGCCTGGGGGGGGGGGGGGGGGGGCGGCCGCGAGACCGCCTCTTCTCTGGCACCTTAGGGGCGCTGTGTATTTTTTCCCGAAACAAAATTATTGAGTTGTGGGCTTTAAACCAACAATCTTTCAAATCACGAGACAGCCATTTGGAAGAAAATGTAATTTTATTTCTTTTGACGGTTTAACTTTGCAATTTACATTAAAACTCGGTGTTGAACGATTTTTCAAACATTTAGGTATAGTGCTTACAACAAAAACGACATGCCATGACATCAATAACGCGTCATTATTCTTAACGTACTATATCCATAGGTGCAGGGGTGGATCTAGTTTTTGGTTTTGGGGGAAGGGGCCGAATCCAGTGGCATACTTCCAGCCTCCAGGGGTGTAGGAACTGATTTGAAGTTGGGGGGTCAAAAGGCATTTTGAAGTCGATTATTTCCATGCACGGTCCATAGGCGTAATGTTAAAATCCGAAAATGTTGGGGGCGCAGCTGCCCCCTTGCCCCCCGAGCTCCTACGCCTATGCATACTTCAAAAAGTTACTTGAGCGGGGGGGGGGCTAGCAACCGTCAGCGATAAAGTTTTTTGACCCGGGGGGGGGGGGGGATAGAAAGCCGCGTCGTCAGCCCATCTACAACTGTATGCAGGTTCGTCGCTGATAATTTTGTAAATGGGAGTCGGCTCAAATGACGAGAAAGATGTACACCCACGTTCTGCGTGTGTTTAAACCCCTTCAGCATTTTAAATGTGGATTTTCCTGTTATACTATATGTACATGATATGTAGCGCCGCATAGGGCGCGAATTTTTTTACGTGCTTGCCTGATAAACCTCAGAAATATAGGCGGTGTAGAGGATAAGGCATGGGCCTTCCAGAGGATAATATGATGATGATGATGATTGGGGTTTTAGGGCGGACCGACAGCAAAGGTCACATGCCGCCCATCCAGAGGATAAGAACAAGAAGCTAGCATTGTTATTAATTCAATTCAGCGTTACGACTAATGGAACACGATGACGATTGGTTCGTTATGACGATGGTCTATGATGTGACGCCGCGAAGTGGCGTGACAATTTTGATTTTAGGTCGTAGAAATTGACTTTTCAATATTGAAACCAGACCGTGAGTGGAGGTCCCCGGACCTCTTTCAGCTGGTTGTACATCTCGGTATGATGTTAGATATTAAGGTCCCGGGGCCAGCAATTACCGCGAGGGAGAGCCTCTACCAGACATTAAATACAATTCATTTTTTATCCATTTTCGAAATATGTATAAGTAATTGTGAAACATGGTGTCATGCCGCGAAGCGGCGCGAAATTTTTCCGTTTTTTACTGTGGATAGCTGGATTTTGACTGCTGCAAAGACAATTTTACCGATAAGTTTTCAGAGGCCGATCGTTTATCCGACATTTTTTTGGGGGAGGGGGAGGTGGAGCTTATAATAGTTTCATTATGTGGGGGGGGGGGGCATGGTCCTTTCGCCCCTTAGATCCGCTCTGTCTATATGGATTTAATTGAGATTCGGTATGAAGTAGAATTGATGCAGCATAAGGTACTGAAAGTTTCACTTCGATATCTTGTACATATAAAGTCTTTAATGTTCATTGCTCAAGTTATTTAGAAAATCCGGGGGGCAGATTTCCCTCCCCCCAGCAGGGCGCGGGCTAACTATCGCTTTTTACAGCCACTGCAGGAACGCGCGGGGGCATAGTTTTATAAAATACCACCCATGTTGCTGTGTAACTTGTAAGGGGGAGTTTACCCCCTGGATTAATCAGTGGCCATGACCATTGTTCATGACCATTGGTCAATTTTCCCGTTTTTGACTGTGGGCGCCAGGTCTTTCCTCGACGAGAGGGAAATTCAGGGAAATAGATCATGCCAAACATAGGTATGCGGCTGGACCCGACCGTAGCCATCATTGTCAAAAGTCATTTCTTCGCAACTGCCCGGTCGATGTGACTAAATTTGCCCACAAAAACGTCCATGTAAACTATCGCTTTTTCTATTCAAATTCTGCGTTATCGGGTTTGACAGCAGCGAGCGTTGATGCGCGTTGTTAATTCACCTGCCATACCCAAGGGCGGCAAGGCCGTCATACCGTTTGTGGTGGTTGCGGTCACGACCCGCCAGTCGCGCGCTTGGGACTGACCCCGGTCAGGTATCACTGGTCACGTGACTGCCTGCGACTGGCGAACGACGGTGACCGAGGTCGGGTCGCCTCTCGCCGAGGCCATCCCTCGCCAGCCGCAAAATCAATGGGATAGTCGAGTCCAGGGACTCGTCTAAGAAAATTTGATTGGGGGGATGGGGGCTGACGTGAAGTATCTTCTATATTTACCCTCATTTCATCAATTGAAACATGACCTTTGTCGCGGCTCAAGGCAACAAAGGCGTCAGGCATGCATTGTTGACTGCTGGCACCAGTCGCGCTGGCCCCCTCAGTTGCCGAATTTCAGCTCGACTGAGGGTTGGGAGGGGGTGGCCCCCGCGCAGTGCCGCCCTTGTTAGATGATTCCTTGAATTAAAGTCACGAGTGCGTTCTATTCTGTCAGTCAAGTTTCCTTCCAGAACAGCCGTCGTTTCTGGACCCGATAAGGGCGTTTTTATGGTATGTTACCTATTGGATCGGTAACAGTATTGCCCATTCAAAGTCTGCATGTGCTCTGTGATTATATCGAGTTAGGACGAAAAGGCTCGGGTCTAAGGTGGTTGCTAATTCTGATAAGTATTATTCTTTTAACATCGATTCATGCAGTTGCAATTTTACCTTTAGTGAACTTTTACTATGTTCCTGCACTTTTTATTTGCCCTGATTCGTCTTTCAGATTGTTTCTCGTAACCAGTTATGCCGTTCCTCCCAATAGATGGCGACACGTAAATGGGCTGTTCACTCTGCCGTGTGGACTCCCTTCTAGTATCGATCAAAACCTCCTGGTTCCTTCTATTACTGGTATTGGAGCGTACCTTAAGAGTATAAGCCGTCACGGGAAAATAATCCTGTTAGGGGAAGCCTCACTAAAAACCTTCATAAGGTGACTGTGTCGAGAAAAAGGCGTTTCCACGTCCACTGCATGAGCTCGCCAGTGCTCGCGGTATCCACCATTGGGCCGTCACACCCAAGCGAAGTTTTGGCGAGTAGCAGAAGCGTGTTGAAATCTAGCCGGTGATAATTTATAGCACATTCATGTGAGCCCTTAGGAAGAGAAGGAAGTGCTGCTCGCGTGGTGGAAATGACGTGGAACAACATATATTTCTTCCTTGAAGCTTTTAAACGGTAACAGTGATCTCGTTTCACAATCGGCAGTTATACCACCCAGAAGACAAACTCGCGATGTTAGGCTGCTGCCAGTCGGAAGAAGCTAGAGAACAGCAACGGATTAATCGAGAAATTGAAAAGCAGCTAAAAAAGGACAAGAGAGATGCTAGGAGGGAGCTCAAACTTCTTCTTTTGGGTAAGCACTTCATTTGGAGCTATGCAGTAGCGCAGCCAAGCCTTCAGAAAGGGGCGGGGGCAAGCCAGCCATGGTGGACCTCCCCAAAATATACCCCTGGATATGGAAAACTACAGATTTCAGTCACTTTATGTTTTGAGGGCCCCTTTTTAACAATTGTATTTTTCAACTTCTTTTTTTCAACTGACTCTAATGGCCCTTTGCAGACTCAAGAGGCCTCTGAACAGACTCAATCACTATGGGCCCCTGGACATGCTTGAGAGGTCCCCAGACCGTTTTTGTCCTCAAGTGGGCTCAATGGGTCCCTGGACATGGCCAGGAGGCCCCCTGGGTTAACTTGGAAAGCCTTTCATTTTCTTTGAGGGCCCTTGGCATGCACCAGAGTGACTCTTCACCTGGTTTGAGGGCTTCTCTGTGGCTTTTTTAAAGCCATTTACCTAATGCAAATGGTATGTGTGCCATTCTTAGTGGGCCCCCTGGGATCCGTAAGGGTGAATTGCCCCCTTTTCCCCCTGGCTGTTTTACTGGAGCTATGTAATGCACCATCAAACAGCTCAAAATGTTGCTGGAGGTTAGTGTGCTTGAGTTTGTATAAGTTCTGTCAGGGTCCTAGGATCGCTTTGAAGCCAGGGTGCGGAATGGCATATCTGCCTAAATATAACCTTAACGTGTGGAAAAATCAGTTTAAAAAAGACTAAATGGTGCAGGTGCTCAGCTTTCCTAAAACTCACCCATTATATCAGCTTTTGCAAATAACACCTTTCTAACCTATTTTGTTTTTCACCCACAGGTCATGATTAGCGTTATTTATATGCATGCTAGGGTTATAATTATCCAATACATCATGATTTAGTGAGTAGAAAGTTTACAGTAAAACTGAGTAAAGAAGAGTTGAAAAATATTACCCACAGGGTGACATTTTCCACCCAAATTTGCAATTCTAGAACACTGTGTTCTGTGGGTTTCTGTACCCCCAATTGTCACTAGATCCCAGCTGATTAATATCTTAGCAGTAATTCAGTGTTTCTACTCATTTTAACATTGAGTGGTATTGGGGAATCTAGTCACTTGAGTAGAAGTATAGGTTGTGTTCTTTTCAACACAGGGATCGTGAGGATGGTCAGTTTGGGCCTGTTGATGAATCAGCAACAGGGGGGGGGGGGGGGAGGAGTGGAAAGCTTTGGGCAAAGGGGTGACGTCATGCTGCAGTTATCAAGGATCCTCGCTCAAAAGAGCCCTGGATTGGGATGGCTCAGTTTGTAGACCATTGGACTTGGAATCCATGGTTGACCTGGTTGACCTGGATTGGGTGAAGTGTCTTGCTGCTTAAGGCTAAGGGAGACCTTGGCAATAATGACCCAGGAGTTACATCATTGTAAAATGCCAATAACGCAGTTCCACTTAACCGCTTGAGAAAAGGCATTTTGTATTATTTTACCTAGAGTCCAACTACAAGTTGATGCATACATTTTGCACTTGCATGCACAAGTTTTTTGTTTAGTGTGCTGATTCCAAATATGATCTCCTTTGTGGTGCAAATCAACCATCACATCATCCTTACTGGCATAGATCTGCTCAAGGCTCTATAACAAGGTAGGCCATTCTGGCCAAAAACAGGACCTCAAGGCCTGATTGATCGTGATGTCAGGTGCACATGACCAGCATGTTAAATCCCATTGGGATCCCACCCTGTAACTTAAAAATATAAAAAGGCTAGAAAGACGCGGAAAATAGCTTTCGAAAGCTCTCTACAAGGTCATTCGAAGTTACTTGGGCTTTATTTGGCTCAGGTCAATATTAAGGTCACCAGAGGTCATGAAAGTCACGTTTCATGAACAATACACAAATGCTTCCTTTTCAGAGAACATGCATGGGATCTGGCCAATTTTTTCAGAATCATGCTATTTTAGATCATTGTTGATGACCCAGGCATGATTATTGCTCAGTGACTTCTGTAAGATCGGCTGAGGTCATCTCAGGTCACCAGCTCTTTTTTGCCAATAATTATTGATAAATGAAAGTAGAGACGTGCAAATGACACCATTGTGTTTGTCTCGTCGAGTCACGTCGCCCCATATGCAGCATGACCTACATGGGTCACCAAATGACCTTGACCTGAGGTCAAATTTTGATCTATTCAGGTCACCATTAACATGTTGCTTCAAAGCGCATTTACGAGAAAAACACGATGGTGTTAGAATTACTGCTATATGTCTAACCGATAACAAGTTTTTAATGACAAACGTTTTGAAAAATGCCTTGACCTTTGGTGACCTCTGCGACCTAAACTATGAACCTGAGTTTCAATTTTATAATAATGCTGCGATTTGACTTTTCATGAGCTTTTGATCGCTTTTTGCGTTTGCTACTAGCTCTCAAAGTTCTCGAGAGCTATTTTGGAGTTTCTAGAGCAAAGCCTTTTACTTGGAAAACGTGATTTTCGATGACCTTTGGTGACCTTAATATTGACCTAAGCCAAACAATGTCCAATTAACTTCGAATGGCCTTGTAGAGAGCTTTCAAACGATTTTTTTTTGTGTCTTGCTAGCCTTGTTAGTTTTCGAGTTAGAGAGGGAATCCCAATGGGATTTAACACACTGATTATGCCGGCTAGCATGCGTCATGTGCACCTGACGTCACGACCAATCAGAGGCTGGTATTGGTGGGACCCTCTTTCGTAATGCTGAAGGACCCGGAGTAAGCCCCCCTCCCTGGATATGCTGCTGCCCCCTACATCGGGTGCAATGCCAAGGTTAGATTGGGTTAGGTTATGACGTCTTGACGTGTTAATTGTTATGGGCTATTTGCGCCACAAATAAGTAACACATTTGTAATCAGCCCATCAGTAACGTAAGGAAATGCAAAGTTTATGCATAAAACAGGTGTATTTTACTGACATTTTACTTCTGTGAACGTTTTGCTACTTAGCTGAGTAGAGCAGTAGAGATGAGAGTAAAGGGCATTTCATCTGATGAAATATCTATCAGTTTTTGCATCATTGATTGTTGATTCAAATTACTTGTATTATTTTGTTTATTAGTGTCGACTATGAGCATGGTTTCGTTACATGATTCTTCATCTTCTCTGGCGATTTTCTGCATGATAACTAGTCACTAGTGTTTTTCGGTGGTTAGCATCGTTACCTAAAATTGTGTTCCGTTAATCGTTTCTCCGCTACTCATAATAGTAGACTCGTTACTCCGTTACTTTGCGACAAATTTAACGGAGGTTACTTTAGTCCGTTACTCCGTTACTCAGGCGCAATGTGACCTTTGCTGTCGACGCGCCCTAAAACCCCATAATCATTACTCCGTTACTCATGTCTACTCTCGACAGTGCAGGGAATGAATGTCAATGTCATTTCCCTCTCGGTTTTCGGGAATAACTCACGTATTTACCAATCGATTGCGATGAAACAGTCAGTATCATACTTTATAATAATGTGACACGTACTCTAGAAATTGCAAACTCATGACCCGTGACTTATGATCCGTTTCTCAAGGTCACGTCAGACGCAACTGGCGTCCCGTAGTATCGATGCTTAGAACTTGTGCACGTTCCGAGTGTTTGTTTGTTCAGGAACATATGAACAAGTGAAGGTGTTAATAGGTGACATTTACGGTTTCCGCTGAGATTGTGACCGCCGATGACCTGAGATGACTTTTTTGGCCTCGGGAAGTTTCTATGGCATTTTGTGACGCTGATTTCAAAATTGACATTCATTTTACATAATAATATGTTCCACTGGGATTAGGTTCTTACACAGGTCAACCGAGGTCACTGATCCCAGATGACCTTAGATGAGATTCGTTCAGATATGGGCGCCACATAGCCTAGTAGCTGCGGCGCCCTTAAACCCAAATCATCATAGAGATTCGTTCGGTAATATATCGGTTTTATATGCTACCTCCATTTTCTTTGCTAGTGGTACCTGTCCTTTTTACGCTGGTCCACTATCTCAACACAAAAGTGACGGAGTAACGGACTTGATTATAAAGTAACAGAAGTTACTTGGTCCGTTACCTATTTTGAAAAGTAACGAGGTCGTTACTCCTTTACTGAACAACGTAGTTCCGTTAGTAACGAAAGTTGCCCACTACTGGTGTTCTTTATACCTACATCAATCACTGAAAGTCTCGGGGAGGTCTCTAGACTCTACATATTATTGCTTGCTTATTTTTGTGGTGTATAATGCAATTCTAGAAGGTAGTCTGCGTCTTATTAATTTTTTAAACAGTTTTACTTGTTTGTCTGTACATTATATTTTGGTCTATTTTATAGTGGAATTCTCAAATATGGATATTTCTTTCATATATTTATTACCAATTTACTCAACCATCTACTATCATTTCCCCCTTGTCATCACTCATCAATAACTGCATATTTTATTGCAGGACAAGCTCAGTACTCGATGACCCTTTTTCTTGCCCTATGCAAAGGATTAAGTATAATTTAAGTCAGCCCATACTAGACCTCAGACTGCATAATAATCACATGATGAATGTTTGATGATGTTCTTAAACAAGTAACTACAAGCAAAACAAACAAACAAAAAAAAACCTAAAGCCACAATCATCATCATCACCAAGTAACAACAACCTTACAAGTGTCAAGCTAGCTTTTTGCAGCTTATTTTCAATATATCATAAATTAATTTGCTAAAATTACTCCAGTAGTGGGGTTACTTGGGGGGACGTTTTGCTTGTGATACCGCTTCAATGACTGGATATTTGTGTCTCAACAGGTACTGGAGAATCAGGCAAGTCAACATTTATCAAGCAGATGCGCATCATCCACGGTGTGGGCTACACAGATGAGGACAAACGTGGCTTCACAAGGCTTGTGTTCCAAAACATCTTCATGGCCATGCAGAGCATGACCAATGCCATGGACGTTCTCAACATCGAGTACAAGTCATCTGAAAGCAGAGTAAGTGTGTAGCCAATCCTGGTGTTTGGGAGGTTCTTGAACATTTCTTTCTCACTCAGTGAGGCCATCAGGAGTTACGACTCATCTCTGGCACACCAGCCAACTGCACAACCTACTTATGTTAAATGCTACTCGGAATATCTGATTTGATTCAATTAATGGAACAGGTAAATTTTGGGATTGCTTTGTTCAAAGTAAAACTGAAAGTATGTTTTGTGACATGGTTGTAATTGGTGCCATTATCTTTGATTCAATCTCATTCACTGCCAAAGTGCTGAAAATATCTGATGCAAGGCTTATGATATGTATTGCTATAGCTGGCATGAGTTTTTTATGCTGTGGTCATCTTGCCAAATGTTTTTGATCAGTGGTGGGCACAGCTTACAAAAAGTCAGTTTCGCTAACTGCTAATCCGCTAACTAAAAATAGTTTCGCTAACGCTAAATCGCTGACAAAATTAGCGGAAGGTAACGTTAACTGCTAACCGCTAGCCATTATTTTAATATAGCTCGTTTTTGGCTCTAAAACCCTTAAAAACAGACATAGAGAGAGCTTCAATTTTAATGTCGACCTTAGTCAACAATGTAAGGTTCCCATGACAAATTTTGCAGGGCTATCGAATGCTGTGTTAATGTTTAAGATCGTCCAGTTGTTCGTAGACCAGCGGGGGGGGGGGGGCTATAATAGCCCCCTTGGTACCGGTGCGCCCACATGGTTTGGGATTGAACTCATGGCCATGGGAGAGAAACAAATTATTAAGATACTTAGTCTCGAGTATGAATGCTTAGATGCTTGCTGAATTTGAATACCAGGACATTCGCCTGGTTGTGGGTTACTTGCTCGTTTTAACTCACCTGCTTAATGCCTCATATTCATGACAGTCACTGGTCAGTGGCCATTTTCAGCAATGTTTGATGTTTTCCAGTTCTAGTGCTTGTAACATCCTTGAACATTTGGGAACTTGTTTAAGACCGAGCTATATGATTACTGCAAATGTATTCATGTAATGGATGTGTATGTATTGCGCTGGTGTATACTGTATGGTGTCAATAATTTCACTCATTGTACACAAAATGCAGATTTTAAGAGATAAGAACATTAAATGTATTGCAGTATTAGGGTTAGTGCACAGCATAGTCTGTAATTATGTCATGACTTATCTGATGTCATCAGGAACGGGCTGAAATGGTCAAGAGTGTTGACCACGAGACCATCACAACCTTTGAGGAGCCATACATCACATGCATGAGGGAACTATGGAAGGACTCGGGCGTCCAGCGCTGCTACGAACGGCGAAACGAGTACCAGCTCACCGACTCGACCAAATAGTGAGTACCAAGTGGAGGCTCATTTTTCTCTGTGACTGAAAGATTCAAGGGATAGATGAATGGTATGCCGATTTTTTACTTGCCGCTATCGGTGCTGCTCATCGATGCCTTGCGCAGCCTTCTTCCTATGGACAGTTGTAATGGTCCAGTCACCAATTATCGTTTGCGTAGCTTCATCACAATGTAACATTTCTTGTGAGCAGATTTTGACTTACTGCTTATTAATTATGTATTAAAAGGGATTATACGGGTTTTTCCAGAATAATTGAGTTACATAGTAAACGTACTTATAAAGGTGGTAGAAGGCCCACGGTTACCAATTTTTTTCTGGAAAATGCACTTCTTTACGTAGGACGTTTCAAAGTCTCGGTGATGCCACCGCGTACTTTTTGCAGTACTTGCTGAGGGTTATACGACAGCCGTTTATTACGCCCGGGCTATGCGCGCCCAAGGGATAGAGATATTAAAAGCCGGTGGACAGTAATCCGATCAAGTATCGTTATCAGATTACAAGTCTTGAAATGTCAAAAGTTTAAACGCTGATAATTGCTGAAATAATGGATTAATGCGGCACGAGGTCACTCTCAATATGTCTTAAACGTGTTTTAAAGCACTACACTGAAAAGAGTGCATTTCTTTCAAGGACGGAAACTCCGTATAATCCTTTAAAGGGAGTGTGCCTACTCACAATTGTCATGTGGAGGTTGTTGACACTAAGTCTGTAACATCTTTTCCTGAATTTAGCCATGTACATTCAATTTCCCAGAATCACTTTAGTTGCTGAGATATTCCAAAAGTCGCATCACATTCTGGCAGAATATTAATTATCAATAGTCGCCAGAGAGCTTTCGCACTAGAAGCATTGGCTCTTAAATTACAACGCTAGCATATCTTGTTAGCTTCTGGCAGTGGGGGCCATTATAGGTCACATTTTCGCTACTCTGTTTATAGTGACGATCGTTTTTGAGTTTTGAACAAAACAAATGCAAACAGAAATAGTAAAAATTCAACTAAAGGGGCTCCAGACGTGAATTTTATCGTTTGCGTAGCTTCATCACAATGTAACATTTCTTGTGAGCAGATTTTGACTGACCCTGCTATTAATTATGTTATTAACTAGAGTGTCAGCTCACTGACCTTACTTTATTGTGGAGGAAAAATGTGGGTCACTTCCTCTGTGGTATTACTAGTATAAGATTGCTCGCGGTAATAAGGTGAATTAATAATGCAAGGTTTTAGCAGCCTGTGGTTATACAGTATTTCTGGCAGTTGTAATTTGTTCTCAAATATATTATGAAAGTAAGGATTATTTCCACTTTTATAACTCTTGTGTACTGACACACATTCGTTTGCTGCTGATGGTTACGAGCGAGCGCTAAGCGCTCGCTCGTCCTTTCGTGGTATATCATAAAAATAGGAATATGAGCGGCCCGACCAGTGGCGACGCTTTTGATAAGCTCATATATTCTCTACAACCGCGCGTCCGATTGACAAGTGGGCTTCTTTGCTGAGCAGCCCCATCCAACCTACCCTGCTTGAGACCAGTGCTGACTCATGTGGATGACTACCACTGTGCGTGGCGCGTGCCGCGTGAGTGGTTTCGAAAAGTGTTTTATCGCAAAACTCTGCAACGGCTGTGCAGATTGTGTGCGAATTTGGTGTGTGGTTAGAGACCCCTTAGCCGCCACTTTGCTCAAACTGAAAGGTGGGGTGACTGCTCGTGCGCACGCGCACACCCTCTATTCCATATCTCAGGAACGGCTGAGCCGATTGCGTTCAAATTTGGTGTGTGGTTTCTGGTTAGGGACCTCTCAGCCTCCACTTTTCCACAAGTCAGGCCTGGGTGCCTCTGCACGTGTGCTCGTGAACACCCCTTTTTGTATCTCAGGAACTACTTGCATTATCGAGTTACACTCGCCATACATTTCCTTCGCGCTCGCTCGTTCATCGCCAGCTATGGCGCCTTACTGGTTTCGTAAAGCTAGCTGATGTGGAACTTGTGAAAAAATGCACAGGATGTCTGTCTTTTGGTGATTGTATTTACTTTAGCTCACGGCTAGTCAGTGGACCTAGCACTCTCACGTCAAACCAATTCTTCAAATGAAGTGTGCGATACATTCAAACCATTATACTTTAACAATCGGAGATATTTAACATCGCTATCAGAACGATACACAATTCAGACACCAGCAGATCGTAGGACACGAACAGTGGGTTTGATACCGTGGTGGGACCATATGCACCAGACGAAAGGAACAGCTGCAGACTTCCCACGAGAATCCTATATCCTGCATTACATCACCCTTCACATTTCAGTGCAAACTTCTCTAGATTTTATCAACTGTCCACATTTATCCATCAATCTGCACGAAGACCATGCATCATGTGAGAAAACCCCTCCATTCACACAGCCGGTGCCTTTGTGAGGTGATGGGCCCGGCGCTATGCGAGCGCGCCGGCCGGTCACGCGCCGCCGTGCCGTGTCGGTGCTGTAGTACCGCCGCTGACACTATCAGCCGCCGGAGCAGTGCTGTAGTACCGCCGCTGACACTATCAGCCGCCGAGTCAGTGCTGTAGTACCGACGCCGACACTATCAGCCAGCGCAGGTCATGCGCCGCCGGCTCCACTATCGGGTACGGACAGGTCCGGTTATCTGGCCGCCCGCAGAGTCACGTCCGGTCCCGTCCCAAGTTCCCAACCAACTGACATGCTGTGCTTCACCGAGTGAAACGATCGGGACGTATTGAAAGAAAACTGATTGTATTCTCTGAACACACTTTGGAACACCATGCCACTGTGCCGAGCTCCGAGCCGAACAACGCCGCACACGGGCCCGCGGGACGGCTGCCTTCCGGTACTGGACGTCACTGACCCGACCGAGATGCAAAACTAGCATAACCGACTTGGTGATGCAAACAGAACTTACTGACCGCCACCCGCATAATAACACTTTTTCCCCCTTTTACACAGTTTTTTCCTCAGTCTCTCCGGACCGTCGCAGTTCAGTTCTCTCACTCTCCACTCCGGCTGCACAGCTCCGAAATCACATTCTCGCTGGCACCGACCTCACTTAAGCCCGGCGTGCCCATTCCGCAACACTGGATCTCACTCACCGCCGCTGCCGCACAGACTTTTCCCCGGACCGCCCCGCAGCCAGCGCGGCGACACCGGCTCAACCGACGGCTGGCGGAACTCCGTACGTCTGTCAGCGGCTCACTCTGTCCCGATCCTCCTCAGCCGCTCGAACGCCGGGACAGTCCCGGAACAGGCCGGCCGCACCGGATTGCGGGGCGATCCCCGTCTGGTCAGCCAGAGATGGTCCAGCATTGAGCGGCGTCGGGGTCTGCCATCGACGCAGAACCTCGTAGACCAGCGGCCCACCCGAGCCTAACGTTAGCCCTGCGCACTTCAGCGATGAGCCGGGCCTCAGTCTCGCAGAGAACGAATCACCTGAACAAACTCCCGTGAATAGCAATATCCTTCTGCTCCTCTCATTCTATTAGGACACGGGATGGCCTCAGAAGCGACAACTTGGTCGGGCATTCTCACCCAGCATGATTCGCAGGCGCCCATCCTGTGGAAGAACAGGGCGTTCACCTGTATCGTGCCAAAAAACTGACACACCGCCAACCCTTGTTCCCGGCTGACCAACGAACTGCTTCTTGAAAATGAATTTGAGGTTCTCACAGGACTCGGCTGACCTTGGATGCGTGAGAGGGCGCATGGGTGCCGGTGAAGATGCCTCTTGGAGAGCAAGTAACGCTTGAATTCTCAGATGTGAAGGGCGGACCATTGTCAGACACAAGAGTCACGGAACGTGCTGGCGAATATTTTGTCAAAGGCTTCGTACTCGTTTTTGCAGCAGTGGTTCCATGCATTTCCTCTATTTCAGGCCATTTTGAAAACGCATCCACCATAACAAGGTAGCATCTGCCCTGGTGCGATGCAAAATCGATGTGGACTCTCTCCCACGGCCCTGAGGGATATACCCAGGGGTGCACCGGGGCGGCGGTAGGCATCTGAGCGTTGGTTCGACACTGACCGCACTGTTTGCAAATTCGTTCGATATCCATATCCAAGTGAGGCCACCACACAAAACCACGTGCTTAACTTTCATTTTGCAAACGCCCAATATGCCCACATGCAACTATCCAACAGCTTGAACGTCGAAACTTGCTGATGAGCAACCTCTCACCCACCTGGAGACATTCGTCTACTACGTCAAACTGTCCCTGCTTCTGATGTACGGTTGAAACTTTGGATCTTCTGCCTTCTTAGGCCAGGCACCGGACCTGACCCAGCCTAGAACCGGGCCGAGGACCGGATCTCTTGCCGTCTCCCTGGCGACTGCTCGCTGTGACGCAGGCTGTCTCCTGAATGGCCGATGCAATCTGCTTTCTGCCTCCTCCATCCGCGCTGCAGACCTGCAATCGGTCCGGACTCGATCCCGACCGGCTCGGAAGTCGACTGAGGACATCTGCCGGGCACATTCTGTAAACCGGACACAAACTCCAATATTTGTTAATCATCATGCTGAGCTGGAGGGCACCCACCGCGGAGTCTCGCCGCAGCCCACACTTGAGATTCTCAGCCGACGGACTGAAAAGCGCAGGTGGCGAGATCAGTGACCAGTGTTGAAGTGACGTCCACAGATATACTTATGAAGCGTCTCACACCGAACATATAGCCAGCCCTTCTCTCTCTATCTGCATACTTTGCTCCGATCTGTGAGCGTACGGGACGCGTATGCCACCGGTCTTGGCTCCACACCTGGAACTGATGAAATGCCACGCTCACACCCTTTGATGATGCGTCACAATACATTTTCAGGGGTCTGTCAACATCGTAATGAGCCAGTGCACTGACGCTGGACAAACTGGCTTTCGCTTGATCAAAACTACTTTGACATTCCTGAGTCCATGCCCATCGACCCCCTTCTTTGTCAAATCTACAATGTCTCAAAAACTGAGAACAAATTGTAATGAAAACTTGGCGTGTACGTCTCAGTCCCAGGAATGTAAGCAATTCCCTTTGCGTTTTTGGCTCTGCACTGGATACAATGCTTTTCACCTTTCACCTGTTGGCCTCAAGCCGTCCTTGGAGATCTATGTCCAGTAGCACGATTCTTCTCACGGAAGAGCTCGCACTTCTCCCTTCTGAGATTCGTAAGGCCCACGCTCCTGCAGCCGCCTGCATGACCCCTCCAGTCGCCTTTGCTCCTCTCTCGGTCCTTCCTGCACTAGAATATATCAAGTAGCATCCAAGTAGCATGCCACTCCCTTCAACCCCTTCAACACTTCATCCATCGTCCTCTGCCACAGATTTGGAGACAGTTTGAGCCCAAAGGGAAGCCTAGTTGGCTTTAGTAACCCCAGCGGTGTGTTCATAGTCAACACGGCCTGACTTTCTGGAGCTAACGGCAACTGTTTGTAGGCGTTGGCAAGATCGAGCTTTGAAAACGACTCTCCGTGAGCCAGTGTGCTAAATATTTCCTCTGCAGTCGGCAAGCGATACGCCTGATCCTTTACACACTGATTTACCGTGACTTTATAATTCAGCACAGATTCTTACGCTTACCCCCTGATTTGCGAACAAGCACTATCGGTGCGGCCCAGTCACTTTTCTCCACTGGTATGAGCTCACCTGCTTGGATCTGGCGCTCGAGCTCCTGGTTCACCTGGTCCCGCAGGGCAAACGGAACCGACCGGCTCTTGAAGAACCTCGGCTGCGCTCCGGGCTCCAATTCCACCTGCGCCGTCACATCTCGAACCTCTTCCCAAGCCCTCTAAAACGCTCCTGCGTACTTCCTCTGTAATGCAGACAGCGATACTTCATGCACATCATGCGCGTTTCCCTTCTCGCTACCATAGAATATTTCATCCAATCAAACGAATCTTGAACATCCAATCCTACCAGCAGTGAAAAACGACTCTTCACATCCACAACCAAACGCTATCGTTCATCACTTTCCCTTATATCCCAACTGTGACTGCATCTCGCCAAGTATTTGAAGTGGATTCGTCATACTGACTGAGCCTTTTAATCAGTTGGACATACTGAGTCACCGAACAACTTTTCCAAAAACATGCTGTGGGAAGGTAGTGATTTCAGCCCGGTACTAATCCATCGTTACCGGCCTTCCCATTGACATCAACAGAAGGGGCAGGAGCAGCTACCTCCTCGGATTTCTTGTCGTGTGCAGCACTTCGTAGTCCTCAGCCCCTGACGAATCAGACGGTGGCTGCCTTGCTGTTGGCCCCCGCTGACGCTGCTGCGGCTGCTGCTGCTGATGCTGAAGCGGCTGCTGCTGCTGCTGCTGTTCCACTGCATGACTGCTCGTCTCCGTCCCCTCTGGTCTGTGAACTCCCGTCTACTGATCAGTGCTTTTTAGCAGGCTGGCCAGTTTCTATTTCCCTCCATTGACATTTTCTGACACATCACAGCTAAATGCCCATCTTCCTGTGGACACTTATTGGACACAGTTTTTCATGCCAACATGTTTCTGCATCATGTCCCACTCGACCACATCTGAAACAGCTTGACCTCTGACCACTAGCTCTGTCCCTCCTGACTTCATGCAAATCTGCAGCAGTGAACACGCCGGCCTCCTTAGAAACCGCTTCGAAAGCACGAGCATGTTGAACAGCGATTTCAAGATCAGTGATGTCATGCATAGCAACTCCTTCTGCAAGCGACTATCCTGCAGGCCACACACTAGCTGAATTCTCTGAGAGCCTTGTCCAAATAATTCTCCAAAAATTGGCTTTCTTTTTTTTTTTTTTTATAGCGATCTTCTTCAGATCGGCTAAATATTCAGCGATCGTTTCCCTTCTCTTCTGAGTGCGCTGGAAAAATTGTACCGCTCTGCGATTTCTACCAGCTGAGGCTGATAATGTTCACGAAGTTTTACTTTAATCAGCTCGAATGATGCCTCTTCCAATGTGACCGGGCTTATCAAATCCTTGATTTTCCCAAACGCTGTCTGTCCCACAGCTGTCAAAAACGTAGCTTTTTGTCTGGTCTCGGCCCTCGGATATCATTTGCTGAGCAATAGAACTTGGAAACGTTGCAAGTAATTGTCAAAGCTTTTCCTCAGCGGCTCAAAAACTGCCAACTTGCATGCCAATTTAAGAGAATTAATCGTTTGGGTATCTCCCTTTAGTTGCGCTGTTTCTCAGCTGTGTCTGCGAAGCTCGTCTCGTCTCGTCGCCATGATGTATTCTCTGGAACACACTTGACACCAATGCCACTGTGCCGAGCCTGCCGAGCCGAGACAACCGCCGCGAACGGCCCCGCCGGGACGGTGCCTCGGTTCAGCTGACGTCACTGACCCGGACCGCAGATGCAAAACATAGCATTAACCGACTTGGTTGATGCAAACCAAACTTTATACTGCACGCGCACCCGCATATATAACAATATATATATAAAATATATATATATAATATATATATATAATATATATATAGCTTAATATATATATATATATATATATTGCAGTATCCTATAGTCGTCACATTCGTTCTTTATAAGTGAATTCAGGTGCAAATGTTCGATATATTCAATTTCATTATCAAGTTACATAGGAATTCTTGCATGCAAAAATGATTATACAAAAAGCCCCTCCTGGGGGTCACGGCATGGAAAACAAAAGTAGACCATGTCATCGGCGGTAGCCAGTCGACTCTTTGTTTATCTTCCTCCCCTAACCATTACAGAGAGGTGTCATGTCTAAGCCGTCTCGCTTTTGCACCGATCTGCGATGCAATGGTTTGCTGTTAATTTATCAAATAAATGTGGTGTGTTGATGTTTTGTATATGGTTTCGTAAAGGGAAATAATCACCTTTCATTTTTGTTGGTATCATCTTTGGCTCGTGATGGTATAGCCAAAGATTTAATTTTAAATTAAGAATTAAATAAAATTAATCCGCTCATTCAATGCCATGTTCAGTTTTTACAAACCTAAAATAAGTACATATGCTTCTTTCGAAACTTCTGGATGAGCAGTGTTTGCCCATCACTATGAAGCGCGCCATATATGGCGCCGATGTTCGAACTTGTTCGACGCTGACAATGTCCCTGCAAACAAATCGCCGACACTAAAATAATATGTTGAGTCCAAGTAATTTGTCAAATTGAATTGCCAATGTTGAATTGTTTGTCGAGCTATTTGGGAAAAAAGTTTGGGCGAGATGATAAAAACAAAGTCTTGTTCACAGCCAGAGACAAGTTAAAATTTTAAGAACATTTTAATACTGAAAATTGATGAAACATTTTTCAAAACCAGTACCGCTTTGGCCGCCATAGGGACCCCCAAGTTAAACTGGATAATTTGGTTTCATTGTTTATTCAATGGCTATCAAATGTATTAGGAACGCCGGTAATATTATCGAAACAAGAGGATTCAAACTATATTTTCCACTCCCTTGCGTAAGAAAACAATTACGGGAAAAGCCGCAGTTTGATGAGATCCCCACAAGTACTTGCAAGCAGCCGCAAGTACGGGTCATTGTAAAGCGTGGAACGCTTATCAACTTTAACATTGAAAATATCTCTTAGTATAAATGTTTTTATGCAAACGTGATGAATTACATTATATTTTGTCTCATCTGTCGATTTCAAGTGTTAACTCCATTTTTGTGGAAAAAGGTGATTATTTCCCTTTAAAAGGTTGTTTTATTCAAGCTCACAAGAAAACACGGTAAAATCGGTCTCCGGGGCCAATTTCATCTAATGCCAGATTTGATTGGCGTCACTTGAAACATTCTTCACCTGACTCTTATCAAGACGTTTGCGAAAAATTGTGAAGGAATGAGCCCACATGGGCGGTGCGTCCATTCGGGCTTCACAACCTCTGTGCTTTATAGTCAGGGTCTCTCATACCGACCCAACCGGGGAAACCACCTCCAAGACGTAACCTCGCATGTAGCCAGACTCGAACCAGGGAACCTCTTGGTTCCGAGCCCAACACTCTAAGTCTCTACCAACTGACTACTGAGTCACCTGCACCTCTCCGATAGTTTCTTTATAAACCGTTTGTGGCCAGTATGAGCCCCGTTGCCTCTCCCCAGGATCAGCGCCCATCGAGAGTTGGCACACCGGTTTTTGTACTCATCAGACACCAGATTTCTCCGCTGCTGACAGTGGGTTAAGCCACAGATCACCCTCTAAAACCTGACACAGGCTTTGGACCGGTATCTGGACACATTCGACTGTCACAAACACGAAGACGACAAATGAAAGCAGGCTTGAGAGCTTACCGGCCCTCGTCAGCTTTTGCCGATCTTGCTGATGGGCTACACTGTGGGCTATGTCCCGTATCAAGCATCGGATGAGGACGTTCTGCAGCTCTGGCCCATATTAGCTGGCGTTCAAATCACGTCGCGAACCGGTGTTATGAACGTGCTCCTGGCTGAAGACGATAGCGACTGCAAAATAACCGTGGGTGCCGTTTTGACAAGGAGCGAAACCTGTCCCAAATGAAGATTGCTAAGTCTGTGTAATCTATGTAAGACGTCTGTGTAAGAAAGGAGACAATTATTTCGTCTGTGTGTGTTTTGTTTTGTTTTTACTTCAAAAATAGACCTAAATTGGGATTTCTGTGATTAGGCAGGCAAAGTAGTTGTGTCCGGTTGTGTTCAATTACGTGCCATTGTGATTGTGTGATGATGACATTTTAAGTGAGGCACTTTTGACTCATATGGTCGCTCCAGAGCTTTCCACACTACAAGGCCATCGCGAAACAGCGTCAGCTATACAATGATAAATGGTTATAAAGGTGACACAAGTTTTCAATATTTGTATTTACACATGAAAAAGACTAGGCCCAAGAAGAAGGCGGGGTTTACAAAATGTAAAGAGACCACTGTTCGCACCCCACGCTCAACTATACGACTCTCACACAGCGATGGAGATGGAAGATTGGAAGAGCATGTAGGTACTCAATAGACGGCATCTCAGACGAAATAATCAACATACCCACTGCCACTACCCAGCAATAACGTACGTCACAAAATGCGTGGTCGATCACCACGACCAATCTTAACTTCCTGACTAAAATATCTCGTCATCATTCATCAATGGATAAGATCGAATATAAAAACCATACGAAAAAGGAAAGTCCCCGACCGCACTGACATCATCGGCCAGCCACGAACGTAAGCTTCCGTTTCCCGCCGACAGATGTCAGCGTAATGATGTATTGTTCCCAGACCTCAACACCATAGCAATAAGGACTGACCAGAAGCAGCGCCAACAAAACCAATGCTTGTGTGCCAGTCACATACAAAAGTAGATAAACGAAACGAATTGTTCCCTTTGATCATACAAGTCGGGACAAATGCTCATCCAGGAACAAATGAGCCAGGCTGCATTTCCTCGACATTTCAGTGACAAGCTTACCGATGACTTCAAGCGGGTGTCATGGCAACGGCAGTACGCCTGCTTCCTCCAGCTGCCGGACGGCCACCGCATCCCAGTCCTTGTTCGCCTGGCAACCACAATCAGCTGATCAACATGGACGTCCAAACTGGGAACTGCATTTAGCTGACCAACACAAACACAAGACGACTGGTAAACAAAATCAGCATATCGGCCGTTATACCCTAACTAATTATCAGTCAGTGGTTGATTTTAACACCGTGTCTTGTAGTCAATGATATGTATATCAGATTTAGAGACACGCATTGCGGATATTACAGACCGCAATCACCGAACACAAAATCAGCAGGGGCTGGGGATAAACAGTCACAGCCAGCAAATGTACCCAGCCAGCATTTCTTTCTAGCGAACACAGTGAGTAAACCAACTGGCATAACCATCAGCCACAGTCCACATACCACCATAAATAACACGACAGACGACCCCTGAGGCTGACTGCGACGGGGCGGCCCATGAGTCAGCTCACCTGCGGGTTAATTGGACTGGGGTGCAGCAGCGGGTACACCCGCACCCGGTCCGACATGGCCGCCGCACGCAGCGCCCTCCTGGTCTGGTCTTCGGCGTACTTTCCGATGCCGACCACCGTGTGAACTCCGAGCGCCTGGCGGATAGTACCAAGTTTGTGGTAACACAGCAAATTGCACCAAGTTTGTGGTAACACCATGGCGGATTGTACCAAGCATGTGGTAACACAGTAGATTTAACCAAGTTTGTGGTAACACCATGGCGGATATTACCAAGTATGTAGTGGCATAGCAGATTGCATCAAGTTTGTGGTATCGTACGGACATTATTGTACCAGGATTAAGTATTACATAATACTGGATTGTACCAGCCTCTGGTAACATATGGTGGATGATATCAACCTGCGGTAACACACTGCGGATTATGTCAACCCGTGGTAACTGGTAACACCAGCGAATCGTGCTGTTCTGTGGCAACGCATGACCGATGATGTCGGTACGAGACAAACATGCTGTCATATGGTTCGAAACAACACCAAGGCGGTGCGACATCGACTCGACGTGGTGATACCTAGCTGTTTGCATAGGCAGGTATGCGTTAACACATGACAGGTCGCAACAATCACTACAAAACTGGTGCGATCAATTAAAACCATTCATCAATCATAAACCACAATCAGTTTTCTTGTCAACCACTCCGACAACCAGACTCGTGAAATACGATAACCAAGTCGTTTTTGTTTCTGAATCCAAGTGCAATTTACAAGATTTTGCCTCGAAATTATTAATGGGAGATAATTCTTTGTCTACCTATTTTTAACTGAGATAGCCAGATTGTTCGGGTGTGCTGAAAACCCCCAAATCCGAAATTTTCCCTCCCAAAGCGACCTAGTTGCTGAATTTCAACGCAAAAACCGTTGGGCATATGTGGGCATATTTCAACGTCACAAATCCCGTGACGTTCGCATACGTCATCAGTAGTTACTCCACTGTGATTGCCACCGCACTTCGCTTTTTGAAGCGGTCGCCAAAACGTATTTCAGTTACTTTGCGTCCGCCCCGACCGCCACCGACGGTCGGTCAGGCGCTCGGGCACACTAAAGGGGGGTTTCACGTATGCGTGCCCCCACGTCCCTACCAACGCGCGACCAGCGCCGGTCGACCCAGCCATCGCGGTTTCAACGCCTACCGGTGCACCCATCGTCAGGTTGCCGGCCACCGAGCAGCTGTCACTGGGCGGCCGCAAAGTTTTCCGTTCATGCCTCCTTGCTGACGACACAACTCGTTTGTGACGCAAGATTGGTTTACGTCACATGTAAACATTTACATTTTTCAAATACAACAAATTCTGACTTTTTTTCTCTCGCAAAAAGAATGCCAGGACCTAGATCAAAGGCCATTCTTCTCCAATCATCTCTACATACTGTTCCCAAGGTGCTATATTCCCTTTAACAGTAAAAACGCCAACAATCGATGCAGTTTCTGAATTTCAGAAACCCTAGGCCCTACTGGAAATACAAGTTTGTAATACAAACATTCCTCACTGAAGTTCAAACCTTTGTGAAATAGAAACTGCGTTTTTACCAACATTTTTACAAAACAATATATGTGTAAAATAGATTTGTAAGAATAGTAAATTGCAGATGGTACTGCCCTGATTTTGTGAAATCCAAATTCAAACATTTGTAAAAATTATTTGCAATCACAAAGAAAAATCATGTAATTGCAAACTTTTTGCTTTGAAGAAATAGGCCTCTGCCTTACAAACTGCTAAGTTCTTAGGTTCAAAACCCCATGTCAAAGGCGAAAAAAATCTTTATATGGATCTCATGAGGCGCCCACGCCCGAGGATGACCAGCCACTGACAGTTTAGTTGCATCAGCTGACATTACATTGAAACCGTCAAAGTGCATTGAGAACACCGAACGATGCAGCGACATTGACATATGAGCAGCAGGAACCACACACATTTTTTGCGATTTGATGTTATAGTATCATATAGCGCCATATGCTTACGTAGGCTCGCAAAGCAGAATGGCCATCCACTCTCCCTTCCTCTTTCTTCATCATGTGACAAATCCACATCGACCAAACAGTTCACATCCAACGACTTCGATTAGAGCGTTCTCTTGACGCCATTCGTAGCGCACCTGGGTACGTTTCATCTCCCCCCCCGCCACCCGACAGATATCCAGCTTAGAGGTGCAGAAAATGTTTGACCTTGCCTCACAGCGCCCACCACGGCCACGCCATAAGCTGACAAAGTTCACAGCTTTAGTCACGGCGCTTGCAAATGTTAACCCTAGTGGCGCTGGCTTGGCCACTGCCAGCGTACACTGCTACAGCACGGTCGTGGACACAGATCTGGGGTCCACAGCGCTGTGACACTAGGAACCAGACTGTCTGCAACTCCCGAATTCAGCTCGTCTGCCTACACGAGTCTTCGCTCCCAGTAGCGACAACAACGGCATGTTGCCTGAGCAGCGACAGCGAGGACCAGCCTAGTAGATCTGGTTGAGCTCGATTGCGCCGCGATTCAAAAGCTCCCTGTCAGACGGGCGCAAACTAGCTCCGAATGAACAAAGCGAGAACTACGTTCTCTGCACGTTCACGCGACAGACTGTTGCACATCGCCATTCTCCGTGGGTATGCTGTGTGAATATAATTGTGCTTTTTCATGATGCTTTGCCCTACTTTCAACCTTTGCCCGTACTATTAGTAGTATAATTTACATATATATATAAATATAGTAGGGGAGATTGCCCCAAACTTTGCGCCAGGTTTCCTAAATCCGCCCAAATCAATATCCGAAAAATATCTTCTCTATACGATTTTGTAATGCATATTATTAATCCCCATCACCAACTGATTATTTTCCGGTCTGCTGTCGCCAAGCAAAGTCAGTGTCGCTGCCAGGAAAGTCATTTTTCGAAATGTTGTGTTTCTTATCTGGAACGATGCAATGTTACTGTACTGTTATGTTTTATTGTGAGAGTAGAAAGAAGCTGAAGTGTTTGAATTTAGGATTAGCAGTTGTATTTGAATCCTTTAAGCAAAAAAACATATTCCAAAACTAAACATGCCGCCATTATTCTGTTTTCCCGGGCTTGCAGTGAATTCCGAATCACGCCCATACATATTGCGCCCAGGGCACTATAACACTTTGCGTCCATGGCGCATTTAAGGAACCCGTGGTATTTGACCCGGTGTAATAACCTCATGGTATTCGACCCTGTGAGACTTAAAACAACTTTTTCGCACATAAATCTAGGAACGGGGAACATCGCTACCAAACATAAACTTACACACACACATTGTTGAAACCGAAGGTTTCATTTGTATATTTGGCCAAAATCGAAACAACAATGTAAAATACATTGGAAAAGTAGTCAACCTAAATGCCCTCATGGTGCAATTAGGGCACGCGTGCCTAATTTACCCTTTTGTAAGGGTCTGCGAAAAATCTACAGCTACCATAAAAGTCGATCCGATTGTTAAATGATAAGCTATTTTGTTAGAAAAATGTCCGGATCGCGTACTAAGTTGCATAAATTCATACGGCGTATATGCTAAGCACAGGAATGTTTTTTGCTTAAGGGGCGCAATATGGGCCACTCTCCCCTATAGGTCTACTATATATATATTAATATATATATATATAGATTATATATTATAAATATATATATATATACTATATATTATATATATATATATATATATACGTGTTGTGTTCAGCACACTGTCTTCGCACTGAACCACACACCTAAAAATTTTGAGTTTAGATACAGCTTCAATATTTCCACTGCCTTTTCCTGTCTCTTACATGCGCCCAAGCCCACATTAACTTCGTTTTACTTTCGTTTACACGCAACCCAGATGCATTACCAAACTCTTCAATTATTTCAATGCTTGTGCCTCTAGTAGGCGTTACAATACTCTGCCTGACACCTGCTAAATCGCATTTATCAGATAGCTGTGTTCTTCCTTGAGTGGAGTGGAAAACTGTCCAATGCATCTTGATTAAGGGAGTGGAGAATTGGCAGTTTTACCTATTAGGGAAAAGACTAAAGAGTGGACAAATATAATGCATAGGGTGCTGCTTCTGACAAAAAATTACAATCCTAGGTTACTGTCTGGCTGTTCCTTTTAATATTGTGTATTCCTCAAATGTTTTAAATGTAATTAGTGGAAAACATTTGGGGACATTCACTAGAGTTGCCATTCTCCGTCCTGCTGTAACAAACTTCTCTGGCATGGTTGTGTTATGAAACTGGCAAAACACGGTTAATTTGGTTTATTTTACATCAGTCCATGTTCTAGGGTATTGTTAACTATATTTGGTTAATAATTAGTGTTACCGAGAAGTATGACAAGTGTAGCAGAGCCACACCAACATTTATTGTTTTTGTAATGCAAATGTCTTAGAGCATCTTATCATACTATTGCAAATAGCAAAATAACACTAGAATAAAAAAAGAAAAAACATCCTTTGTCCACACCAACGTTGGAAACGATTCCCCACACATGCACGAATTACTCGCAATCTGGAAGTCTCCATCATCATAACTAAATGACATGTCATTTAGTTTTATGTATATGCATACTGTAGTTATAGTATGATGTATGTACTATGTATCATTCCTTTTTACTTCTGTACTCACTACTCACCTTGTATTTTTGACTTGGACCAAACATTAATCCGCTCTGTGGAAGGCAGGCGCGGATCCAGGGGGGGGGGGGGGGGGGCGCTTGGGCGCGCGCCCCCCTGAACCGGGTCTTTTCTATGGCGCGCCCGTAGAGTGCGCCCGGAGGGCGCAACTTTTTGTATTGCGCGCCCCCCCCTGACCAAAATCCTGTATCCGCCTGATAAACCATTCGTCTATAAATAAACTGAACTGAACTGAACATTACATACTCGCGTGAGTTGACGGGGCGAAGCAGCACTAAGTGTTTGTTCTTTGTCAGCAACTGCTGCCCAGCAGGAGGCACTCCTGTAGACAGCGAGTCGGTAGTCGAGTGCTTCAAACACGCACGACAGTGCTGGCGCATTGATGGATTAGGGGCAGAGTCGATTTCCGATGAAATGGTCAGCGAAAAGCAACCGCCTGTTGCTGGTGCCATGTTGTAGCCGTTCAGAAACAGAAAAGCCTAACGTTTGGTGATAGGCAAGAATCATGAATAGTAGAGCTCTACATGGGGCGGCTATCCCCATGGCCGGCCGAACCCCATGGCTGATGGGGTGGGCCGGACTGGAAAATCTCTAGATCATGGCTGTGGCTACGGCTGTGGCTGCATAGTCTACATGGGTTTTTCTTTTGCATCAATCTTTCAAACCAATCATGGTTAAAAGAAGCCTTAGCATGTTGCCATAACAGTAGACTGAAAATAAACGCTTTATATGAATTCACAAAAATATTCACGGCTGGCCAACGGCCAGCCATTGCCATTTGGTAGTGGCTGTGGCTGGCTGTGGCTGTGATGACATGGCTGTGGGGCGGCTAGGCCAAGGAAAAGTTCAGCCATCTCGAACTCTAATGAATAGTGCTACACAAAATGGTAATATTTTCGACAAAACGCTTCAACATTTTCGAATTTATTAATGCCAACACTTTTCATAATCACCAGAAATATGCATTTCAAGAAAATAGTCACAATTCAGCTAAAGCGAAATTCAGGTCACGTGACCTTAAGGTATCTGAACGACTTCATAACTGATACTATACCCATAGGCGGCGGAACGGGGGGTCACCGGGGGCACCGTGCCCCCCTTGAATCAGCAAGGGGGGTGGGCACACATATCAAAGTGCCCCCCCTTAAATCTGGTATTTAAGGTATATGATTTAGGTCTGATTACCCAAATTATGGGAACACATTTATATAATGCCGTAAATATGTACGAATGTGATAATGCTGGTGGAAAAACGATAACTGTTAGACAAATCGTAGAAAATCGAGTTTTTAAGCCAATTGCAAACAAAAGGAAATCACATCGTCTTCTAAGAATTGGAAATTGTCATCGGATCTTGCGTAAATTGTTCTCTCGGATTTTGCGTATTTTTTATTTTTAAAATGCACCTTAAAATGCAAAAAGTATATATGTTTTTAAATAAGTTTTTCACAACATCAATACAATGTCATACAATACATGCAATACTATTAAAAAGTATACCTTTATAATCTACATATTTGAGAAAATAACGTATGGACGACATCCAAACAAAATTTCAAGCAATATCTTTACTCTTGACTTACTTTATGACTTCCTAACTATAAGTAAACTCATTGTGTCCATTTTTAGAAGTTACGTTTTTTGTCTGTAGTAACCAGATATCATAGGCGGCGAAAACGGGGGGAGGGGGGAAGGCACCGGGGCACCGTGCTCCCCTTGAATCTGCAAGGGGGCACACATAAAAGTGCCCCCCTTAAATCTGGTATGGTTAAGGTATATAGTTTAGGTCTGATAATCAAATTATGGGAACACATTTATACAATGCCGTAAATATTTACAAAGGTGATAATGCTCGTGAAAAACGATAAATTTTGAGAAATCGTTAGAAATCGAGTTTTATTAGCAATTAAAAAAAAGGGGGGGGGGGAATTTTTTTTTTTTTCCAAAACCCCATAGTTTTTTTTTCTCAATAGGGGGGCCGGGGCAGGGAAAAACCGGGGGGGGGCCCCCAAAAACCCCGTTATTTGGGGCCCCCCTTTTGGGGGAAATTTTCTGGGCAAAGGGGGAGGCACACTAATTTGCCTCCTTAAATGGTATGGGTTATGGTATATGATTTAGGTCTGATTATGGGAACACATTTATAAAATGCCGTAAATATTTACGAAGGTGATAATGCTCGTGGAAAAACAATAAATGTTTGAGAAATCGTAGAAAATCGAGTCTTTAAGCCAATTTCAAACAAAAAACAACAAAAGAAAGAAATCACAGTCTTTCAAATTGTTGTCTCGGATTCGCATACTTTTTATTTTTAACCATTCAATTTCCAAGAACTATGTTTTTAATAAGTTTGTCACATCATCAATACATATATATTAAAACAGTATCTTTAAATCTACATATTTGAGAGAATAACGTATGGACGACATCCAAACAAAATTTCAAGCAATATTTTTACTCTTGACTGATTGTGGCTTCCTAACTATAAGTTAATTCAATGAGTCATTTTTAGAGCTAGGTGTTTTGCCTGTGGTGACCAATATACATTAACGGACTATCTCAAGCAGTAGGTAAGTAAGTACAAACAGCGTCATCGAACACCGAGGAGATTACTTTTGTTCTCTCACGAAGAGTTATTAAGAATTAATGGAATACCTATATTAACAGAGAATTCAAAAGTTCAAGAACTTTAAACCAATTTGAAATAAGGTCCGATAAACATAGCAGAGCTGACAAATCAGAAACAAGTAAAATGAGATATTACATTTTGATGAAAAGTGCGTAACATGACATAGGCTGCACAGGGGCACAGTCAGACCTTCGACAAGGGGGGCACGACGGCATCTCCAGAGGCCCCCTCTGCAAAGGTCCCCCCCGAAAAATGGCGCAAAAAAACATTCCGGATTTAAACCCCTTTATTTTGCAGGCCCCCTAAAAATTCGCAAACAGGGACGTCGCCGATTATTTTTTAGTGTGAAAGTCGGCCCGATGGGGAGCCACGCACCCCTCTGCACCTGCCCCTTCACCTCTCCTACCGTTCTTATATTAGGAGCTGCAACACATAGACTGCGAAGTTTCCACATGCCCATAAACTATCCTTATTCCTCTATTCCAGATACAAACAATGACCCAATACAACCGCATGTATTTTTTTAGACGAACCTGTATCAAGAAAGATGCCTTTGTATTTAGATTAACCAATTTCAAATGATGACTTGATGTGACCTGACCTTGACTTTATTTGGTGTCAGGTTGTAAAAATAGCTGCTGCTCTCGAATTATACGTGTAAAATAACCCATAGAACATGTGTCACATGACTTTCGTAAATCACTTGCAAATAGTGACCTTTTTTACCTGATCTTGACCTTTGCTTACAAAATCACTTAAGCTGAAGTGTGAGATGCATTATACCATTAAGAGCACTTTGTGTAATATTAGGCACAAAATAAGGCTTCTGATGGAAAGTATGGCTCAAAAACGCAAAAATGTCGATTTTGTCATTCCCAGTGCCCGGTGTTGCAATTTCCAGTATACCTGGATACCTGGATCCTTTGACCTGACTGTGACCTCACAAGTGACCTTATTTTGACAATGTTACGTACGCTTTGATGCGTCTCACTTTAAGATTTTCGATATGCGCCCTGCGGCACGTTTCGCTGTGGTGCCATTAATCTGAAAATCTGCTTAAGAAACGCACAGTGCAAAATCTGCCTTCTATAGTAAGGCCTTCGTGAAACCCCAGCGGGGTGCGGATTAACCCGCGCAGTGGCGGATACAGGATTTTCAGTGAGGATGTTGCAGGCTCGTTGGCGCATTTTTGGCACCCGAGGAGGCGCCATGTATGTTTTTGTTTATTTTTCAGAGGTTAAAGACCAAAAATTACGCAAATCCAAGATAGCAATTTTGAAGAGAATGTTATTTCCTTTCTTTTTGACGTAATATTGGTAATTCGCAATCCCCTTGCAAATGCAACCATCGAGTTTTTAGTTTTACAACGTAGTTTATCTGATACTTTTTGGGCCGGGTACACTCCTCGGCAGCGGAGGGGGTGCTACATGGCCCTTTCAGGGGCTCCTCCATGTTTAGGAGCGCCTTCCATGGTTTTGTGTCTCCTCCAGGGGTTTGGGGGCGCCCAGATTGCGCCTTCGGCGCAGCGGCACCCCGTTTACATTTGGGTGGCTGTCATTCCAGTTGCTTCCTCCTGGATCCCGCCACCCGAACGTACCGCGCCCACTTTTTTCAATGTCTTGAAATTACGATGATATTGACGATAGCCCCAATTTGCAGTACTTCCATGTACTTTGAGAGATAACGTCTTATTGCCGTGCATGTCATGCAAATGTTTGAAGGATGACGCAAATATAAAATATGTTTAAAAACCCCTAGCGTGATAAAGTGGATATTCCCTGAATTAAAATTGAAGACAAAAAAATGAAATTACATTAAGTTAATTTTAAAATGGTTTCTCAGAACTAGGAAAGCCATGGTTTTGATCCCAAGATTACAAAAAAGTTTTTTGTGTAACAATTGCATATTCTTGAGAGACTATAAAACACGGAATATATACACATTAGGATAAACAAAATAAGGAAGATACCTTTCAAAACCAAAATAACAAAGCAATATCTAAATTCTTGTACTGACAATGACATTCACAGTAAAGAAACTCATGTCATATTTTTTTAGTTCGTTTTGTTTTAGTGATTAGCTTACAATGACAATAATGTAATTGTCTTTTATTTTCTGAGACCAAAACTGTATCTAGAAACACGCCATGTTGTATTTTGGAGTGATCAATTTTAATTTAAACTTTTGTGACGATGACCTTGACCTTGTAAGGTAAGGTTGTGAAAAATAGTGCATCTAATAGACGATTAAACGTGTTGAATAACCAATCCAAAATATCATGTTGCCGTGACTTTTCGTAAACCATATTTTGCTGTTACTTACCTGACCTTGAAGTCCACCCTATAGACTTACAATTATCCATTTGATTAATGTAGGAATCGATATTATGCTTTGGAAATCTTTGGCAACGTCTTTCCTTAAAGGGTTATATGTATACCTAATATTGTATGATAGGCGCACTTACAGCCGCGCGACCGAGATATTCTTACCAAGAGGGGGCTTTACGGTCATGTCTCCGCCCCGCGCCTTGAGAAACACAATTTTGTACCCTAGATAAAATGCGACTGCTGCTGACGACCCGACTCCCCCCCCCCCGGTCAGCAACATTTCAGCATTTGGTCTGAGGATTTGGAAATGGAGTGAAATCGGAAGTGCCCCCCCTTGCCCAAAACGTCGCCGCCCACTGACTTAAAATAACTTGTAAAAAAAAATCAGTCCCTCTGTTAATTGCGCGTGGGCAGATTGCATGTATTAGTCCCGCTTATCGCGCTACTAAATAAGCACCTTTTCTTAGAAAACAGTGCATTCCCACACTCATTTGAATGCTAGCACTAGTCCTAACGGGTACTTTAAAAAGGGCACCTTGCTGGAAGAAAACACACAAAAATATTCTCCTCTTGATTTCCTTTAGCGTCGAGCAGGAAATCGCTCACTGGGGCGAGGTATTCAGGGGCGATGATCTTTGTCCAATTCTCCCAGCATACAGGTGCCTTTAGACACGTTAAGACGCGCATGACGTTGAATCAGTTAAAGTGCTCTCGCGTAAACAGATACCTCCCATGTAGAGGCTTGCAGCGATCTCCACGGATAGTAATTTGGAAACTAACGTGCCGCGCCAACAGGATGCGCATGTTAGGCACTGCAAGGCAAGGAAACCATTTTGCTCAGTTACACTCGTTTGTCGTGACGGTGTTACGCTTAGCCTCGCGAGAAAGTGTTTTAGAAAGAATGCACTGGTGCATGGCTGGAGTGATTAGGCATATCAAAAGCGTGTTAACATCATTTGATGAAGTTATGTGTGGACGTGTTTTGCATCATCTGTTTGATCCACACAAGCACAGCATAACCCCACCCGTATTGAGAGACCACATCTAAACCGCTTACAACGCACACAAAACGATTGAAGACTAACTCGGCCGGCCGCCAGAGATTGCCGAGGGTATTCCTGTGCCGGGGAAAAGCCCAAGACGGCTTACCCCAGTCCGTCGATGACATTAGGTAACATTTGTATGGCTCAGTTTTCTTCGTTTCCAGGGCATATGTTTATTTTGCACAACATCTCCCAACGTTCGCGTGAAAAAGCAATACCTCCCACTATAAATACATCATATTTTTCAATGTTATCTAAAGTATGTGGTGTTTACTAAGATAGTGAAGTCCGCTCCACGAACGCATGTGTCACCGACATTGACCGGTACAGGCATCGAATGGAATCATCGTGGGACGTCTATGTGGAATTCGTGTCATTTAGTACTGTTGCTTTTCATTTCATGATAGTCCCTATATCTCATTATGCGTTAACTGGGTTTCATCTTAAAGCAGATTATGTTTATCTGCGTGATAGAACTCAAAATCCCCAGCATTATAACCGACGACCCTCTACCCAGGTATGGGCCATCAAACACTGAATCAAACATGTGATCAAACATGTCAGCGTGGAAATTATATAGCACCTTAGAGAGGATATATACATACTCTCAAAGTGGATGCAATATACGGACGAATCTATACACGTGATATGCTAATTTAGGGGGACCGTATCTCGCGGTGTTGCGAAGAAAACCCTGTGTCTGCCCAAAATGCTCCGTATAGGCGTCGTTTTTGACAGATTGGTGGACTGTTTAGGGCCCCTAGGGGAGTAAAAATTACCACTACCTGAAATTCCAAAACACCGCGTCCGGTGTATTGGGGGTTTAAAAGTTTCCTATATGGAGGCAATTCGGGAAAAGAACAGCCCCAAGTGACACAATTCTTGATCACAAACCCACATAACTAACGAAGAAGGTCCACTCGCCTAGCGGTGTTTGGGGGATGCCCCAAAACAGTACCGATCAAGGAGGCTATGAGTCTTCCAAAAATCCCCAGAGGTGTGTCTCCTTGTAAACCCCCAATACTTAGAGAGGGTCGTTTTTGACAGCTAGATTGCCACCCATAGGGCACTGATTTTTAACAGCTAACACTATACCCTTATATTCACACTCCTCACCGAAACTCGAAAAAAAGCACCCAGTCCATTCCCCCAGTGTAATTGGGTGGGCAGATTTGCCCCGTTTAGCGGCCACACATGCGCTACTAAATAAGCACCTTTTTAGAAATATAAGTCGGTATAGCCTGACACCCTCAGTTAGAGATGATAGCTAACTAACTCTAGTGCCCTAAGCTTCTTATGGGCTCCTACTTTAAAAGGCGCGCTTCTTAAACACAATCTAAACACAAAAACCTCCCTTGCATAAGCCTTACCCAGCGAACAGCACGGCGGGAGCCGCTCCCTGCCCAACTCGACCGTCTGAGGTGAGCCCTGGTGAACAGACACCCCAGTAAGTGGTTAAAATTACCCCTATACCGGCGCAGCGTCAAGTGGCATGAGTACTTGTACAATACAATAATAAACGCGCCGCGCAGCGCACTCACAAACATGAAGACGCCATGACGACAGCGGCAATGGGCAACCCATTTGTTGCCTCGAGTTAACTCGTTGGTTACCGTTGACGGTCCTGTGTACGCTCGCTGGCTAAGGCAGTTTTGTGAGGACATACATGCACTCGGTAAGAAGCGAAGGATCTCTCAGGGCATATCAGAAACGTAGTAATCTACAACTTACCATACAATTATGAAGTCTCTTGTGATGTCCGATTATTGACCCTGAATCGATTTACCCTCATCAAGCAACAAACTCCGGTTTGCGGACATCTCCACCGTACAACGAGAAGCGATTAAGACGCTGCCCGCCAGAATTGAGGGATTCGTGGTACGGGAAAAACAAGGCGCTGTTGATGACATCAAGGTAAACTTTGTATGGCTCAGTTTTCTGCTTTCCGATACGTTTATTGCAAATATTGTGGAAAGTTTTGTATAATACATAATATTTTAAATGCATCTAAAGTTGAGTTTTACTGGAGATTCGTGAAGTTCCTCAACGAACGCATTGTCACTCGGACATCGGACCGGCTCAGGCATTCGAATGGGATCAGTCGTGGACGTCTAAGTGAAATTAGCTAGGCATTATTCACTAGCGTACACTAAATCTTAAGCTTTAATCCATATCCGCATGATGGAGGGGTACGTACTCTTTAATCAAGGCGTTAACTCCGTGGCTTGCATCTAAAACAGTTTTATTTTTAGGTCAAACATGATCAAAAATGAAATTATATAGCACCGCAGAAGGGGTTATTCGCGAGGTGTAGATGAATCTATCGCGTGCTAATTTGGTACTTTTTGGGCTGCTGCGAAGAAAATGTGGAAATAAAGCTCCGTATAGGGGGTCGTTTTTGACAGAGTCCCCATTGGGGACTTCTTAGGGACCCCTGGGGAGTAAAGTTACCACCTGAAATTAAAACACCCTGGGTGTATTTGGGGGGTTTAAAAAGTGCCTATATGGAGGCAGATTCGGAAAAGAATCCCCAAGGGTGTTCTTATAAACCCCTATAGGGGGTCACCCTGGGGTGTATTTAGGGGATGGAAAAAAGTACCGATAAGGAGGCAGGTTTGGAAAAGAATCCCCAGAGGTGTTCTTGTAACCCCCTATAGAGGGTCGTTTTTGACAGCTAGATTGCCACCCATAGGGGACTGATTTTTTACAGTGTTGAAAGCGGGTCGACGAGATGAGTATTATGTCGTTTGATTTATTTTGCTTACACAATACGCGCATATCTATTACCGAATACATGCTAGAGACAATTATTTTTGTAAATAAAAAAATGTGCTAAAATATTTGTATATCAGCTTTATCTATTGTTCCTGATGATTATGGTACCAGTAAGGCACCGTATTTGGCAATGAACAAGCGATCGCGAAGATACAAGATGGGAATGTCAATAGGATGCTGAGGATGTCAGGATGTCAGGAGTGACAATGTGTATTAAATCAATGATCCATTTGAAATAATCATGATACTTTTCACACTGACGAGTCAGAACATAAAACATGTGCTTTAAGGGTGCATATCAAATACGAACGCCTATCAGTAAAAAGTGCAAATATAAAAGATAACTACTAAAATAATCCTAATCAAAGGCAGACAAGCTTTTAAAATAAGAACACTCTCGCATCGGTCTAACCTGTGCATGTCAGAGTGGCCCCTAGACAAGCCGAAAGGGCCCCTGAGTGGGTCAGAGCCTCCCACCAGGCCCCTCCAGATCCACAGGAACCATTTATGCGCGGAAAAGTCTTTCTGCCTCAAATTGTTGCTTTCAAACAATTTTCACTATTACCAGTTGTTTGTTACATTTTGGTACAGATGTATAGGTACATATATTATTATGATATGTACTGTTGAGTGTTAGCCGCCACCGGTAATCGTGATTTACTATCCGACGCTAATGCATATGACAAACTACTTTAATTTCAATATTTGTCATCATACCGAGCTGTGCAACCAGGAATGGGTTTCCTGAGGCTTGGCTCATATTACATCCTGGTTCCAATATGAAAATGTCGCTTTCCACTACATAAAATTTAAATTTTCACGCCGTTTCGTGGTGTCACATCGGTGGCCATCATCATAACGAAGCCATCGTCATTGTTTTCGGTTCGACATAACGCTAAATTGAATGAATAACCTTTTTAGCTTCTCATCCTCTACAGGGCCCACCGCATTTATTTTTTGATTTCATCAGGAAAACCCCAAAAAATCGCGTGCGGCGCCAACTAACTAAATACCTATTACAACATGGAAATCCGCATTGAAAATGCTGCAGAGGCTTAAATGCACGCAGACATAATGGATATGCATTTTTTCGTCATTTCAGCCAACCCTCTCAATAATTATCGGTGACGCCCATGCGAGTTCGTATGAAATAAACGTATTACTACACTTTTTCTTAATGCGAGGCGGCATCTGTTCAGTTCAATTCGGCATTTCTCATTTGAAACGACAGCACGACATACTGTTTGGCATATACGCATCTCACATCGGCGTAACACACTCTCGGCGGTAAAGGGCATTAAACATTGACAGTGCACCGTGCACTGTCAATTTGTAATGCCCTTTGACGCGGGAGTGTATAACGCCGATGTTTATTGTTTGTTTATTTAACTCATAAACACCCACGGGCAGTTCCCAGTAACGGGTGTAGTCATAAATTCAAATAAATAAATATTTACATACCATACAGCACAGGGACCAAAAAGATTATTAAAATTACAAGCGTATCATAAATCCAGCAGAAACCGTACTGTGTGCGATGCGCCAGCACTATGCAGGCAGGCACATTTCCACGACATTTAAATCGTCAGCCAAGGTTTTAGACTGAAGGGGCTGACGTAGTCTCTGACGCCACGACGAAAAAGGACAGGGAGCTGGAAGAAGTCAGAGGATGGGCTGAGTGAAGGAAAAGTTGAACCAGTATCGCGGAATTGCAGCTAGGATACCATTCTTGACAGTATTGACCCTGCCGAACGGTTCATGAAACAGGCCAGTGTTTGCAACCGTCTACCCGGACGTTTTCACCAAAAAAGTGAGACGAGGTGGTTCAGCAGTCGATGCGGTGATGGAGTAGGTTGTGCATGAACATGATGTCAGCTTGGAAAAAACCAATCGAGGCCTTGAGACCTAGTATTGAAGTGCTGCAGTAGGACTGGCGTAGGTCCATGGAGGCACGGAAGATTGAGTTCTAGCCGCCAGCACATGAGAACCGGTTTGCAGTCGGCTCCATGCCGAGCATGGCTGAGTAGCAGGCGGCTCCGCGCCAGATTATGCTGGCGTTGACTCCAGTACGGATCTAACGTGCGCGTTGAACGCACACATCACCGCTTGTGCTCAAACCCTGACTGGGCCACTGTGGCATCTGCATACCTATGAGTAGCCAAGCATTCTATTTGGCTTTTGCCCATGTGGTGTCATGGGGTGGCAAACGTCGCTTGGAGTCCAGCAAGCACGCAGCATGTGAGATGCTATATGCCAACAGATATATCATTGCTTGTCGTTTTAAATGAGAGAAATCGCCGAATTGAACTGAACAGATGCCGCCTCGTAGTTAACCTTCGCCCCACTGCAACTATGGGCCAGCAAGCCCGATCTAGCCCGCCATAATCGGTCGGAGAAACGATTTTTACATTTTATATATGGAACGTATATGAAATGTTCAAATTGGACCATGGACTAAGAATATGAAATAGTTTTTTAGTGCAGATCAATATGGAGGTATTAAACGGCACCGAAACACGGACTCTTTGTATTTGAAGCTTACAGCAGAGAGTCCGCGGCTCGCCGAAAACGATGTTGTTTATGATGTAATGACGAATGAGATAAAACCAAAATATTTTAAAATGTCCATGTTTTAGGGTTAAAATGAAACCTTGCTTAGCACCGTGAAATAAATAAAACTGGAAAGTAGGGTTTTCGTGCTTTTAATGACAGTTTTTTGACCATACAGAAATGTCAGCAAACACTTGAATGCAGTTTTTGTTCGATAGAGCCGATCTAATGAATAACACACGATAACACGGAAGTACGAGGCATGATAGTGACCCTTCAATGCTTGGCCTTGCGTGGCAAAGTCCACTTCCGCCCCAACTTGCCCCGGCACCCCAAGCGGTGATTGTATTATTGCTGCCGCCCGTCGCGCCTGTCAGCCGCTGCCGGGCCTGCGAGAAGGTGGGGAAGGTGGGACCCCACTGGTAACTTTCAAACCAAGCAACATAGAGCAACACGGTAAGAACCAGGCATGTTGCCTTTATGTAGGATATACAATATACAATTTTTAGGGTTTATTTGGAACGGGACCTTCCAGTCAAGTGAATGACCTCAACTTGACCACTTCCAGAATAGTGATTTTGCTCTGTGAGAAAACATCACAATTATAAATTGATAAATGTAAATACAAGTCATGCTCCTAGACATGTTTTGTATCAGAAATACAAAAAAACGTATTCATTTGTTCGTATCTGGTCAAAAAAGTCAAAAAGGTAATTTTCACAAAATGACGTTATGAATTTCATACACTTATGGAGCCATCACTCAGTCAAAAATAAAAAATTGCTCTGAAATTTGGTTTAGGTTTTGTTCATACTCAGTGACTTCACTTATGTTTCGTTTTTCATAGCATTTTTGAAAATATTGATTTTGTAGTGATTTTTCAAAAACTATGTTTTTTATTTTATTTTGGGGATACAAAAAAAAAATGGCGAAAATACGAGGTTACCAGTTTAAAGAAAATGCAGTTTTATATCTTGCGTCTTTTTTGGTTTGCGATTTGCTACAAAACTTTATTTTCAACGATTTTTCCAACATTTATCGTTTTTCCACCAACATGACGTCACCAAAACGTCATTATCTTTCAAACTTTTAAGCCAATTTCGATGAAATTCTGACAGCATACGTATAATTGTTGTCATCTTAGCTACTGCAAATTTGAGCAAGATGCACTTTATGCGTACAGAGTTATTGAAGAAAACCCTCAGGGGAAGGTCGCTTGAGAACCCCCGTACAGCGAGGGTTAAGAAAAGAAGAAGAAGGAAAAACGGAGGATATATTAGAGAACTAAGTATGGACGATACCTAAACCGAATTTCAAAGCGATATCTGTATTTTGTACTGACTTGTGCCTCCCTAAGTACTAGTCGGTGGCAATCAGAATATGTTTGGCTACCGATCGAAATACAGTGGCCTCGGCGATTAAGACCATCTGGTGGACGCAAAAGATGAGCTAAATCGAATTGAAATTAGTACGAAAATGGTTTTTCCCCAAATTAATAATACTTGCTCAAAGGTGCCATACCAATGGGACTGGAGCTGAAAGGGTCTCATATGGGTCAATAATCAGTTAATGGCGGGCTAGATCGGGTCAATTCTGGCCCATAGTCACTGGGCCGGGGGGGGGGTGTTGAACACCCCCTCCTGCTTTAATCAAGATAAGAAAAAAGGGGCGGGCCGGGGGGCCCGGCGTAGTGCCGCCAAAATTCGGCATAACTATACTTGGATACTTTCCGCACATTTGATCAAAAATTATAGTTTCGTATCGGGTTAGGTAGGTCACCAGGTCAGTGTCAGTGCCCACCTAACAAAAAGTTTGGCGTCGTGGCCATGAAAACAGTTTCTAACGGATCGATATCAACTTTTTAAGGATTTTACATCAAGTCATTCCAGTATCTACAAATGGGTATCTCTCGGCTTTTTGTATAATTCGCCGACCTTGAGGGTCGGGTTCATTTTGTGACCTCCCATTATAACAGTAATGGATAAATATTAAATGTTTTAGTTTTTCGACGATATCAGTTCATTTCCCTTTCTGGAAAAATGTTATAAATCTCGATATTATTGTTATGACCAGGTGGCAGGTATTTGTTCAGGGATCCCTACGGGGTGTCATTGATGTCAATCCGAGGTCAAGCAACACTTTTCGTCTCAATGAACTCTAAACATAATAAAGATAGAGAAGTGTAACTTTCACCAGTGTGTTTGTCTCGTCAAGACACATCTCCTGATATGCAACATGACCTACTTCGGTCACCACTTGACCTTGACCTAAGGTCATTTTTTTAAGTTGAACTAACATAATCAAGTTTGTCACATTTCAAAGCGCCTTGACGAGTCAAACACGATGTCGTAAACAGTATTGCGTTATCTTTATTAGGTACAAATATATTTTTGAAAGTATGTTTTGCCAAAAATCAGTATTTTGAATTTAATGACCTCTAGAGCCTAGACTATTGACCTAAGGTCAATTTCGAGATCATACATGCGATTGCAAATTTTAATGGCTAGCGATTGATATTTTAACGTTTGTTTCTAGATAGCATAGTTTCCGAGATATTTTGGGGTTTCTGGAGCAATGCCCTAAAACTGGAAAATTTGACCTTCGATGACCTCTGGTGACCTGAGTTTTGACGTGAGCGAAAAAAGTCTGAAATAGTTTCGAAATGATTTTTTGATAACGGTTCGAACAGTCTTTCTTGTTTTGGTCTACGTGCTATAGGAGCCGAGTTAGGGGGGGGTGTTCAAACACCCCCAGTCGGGCGAAGGAAATGCAGATGCAGGAAATGGGGCGCGGGTTAAGAAAAGGTTTACTTATGTGTGTATATTATTTGGAATATCGCGTTATTTTATTTTTCTCTCGAAAAAGGTGTTTTTACCGAAAAAAAACGTTATTTTTTTCTCTAAAATAGTTATTTTTTTCTCTAAAATAGTTTTTGTATTCTCTGAAAAAGTTATTTTTCCTTTTCNGTCCTCGTCCTCGTCCTCGTCCTCGTCCTCGTCCTCGTCCTCGTCCTCGTCCTCGTCCTCGTCCTCTCCCTCGCCCTCACTCCTTTCTCTCCATATCCTGCTCCCTCACCACCATCAGCCACACCCATACCGTCATCCTCAGCTATATGCCCTTCCACTCCCGCTGTTTCTCCCTCTTTCTACCACTTACACCTCCGTCTGTTACCTGTACCTCTTCGCCGTTTATTTCGTACCTACCTGGTTGCGTTCCGGCTGTGCTCCTGACCGGAGGACGGACCATGGAAGCACGTGTGCGGGTGTGGCAGACCCAGCACGTGCCCCACCAAGTGGAGCGCCCAGTACGATCCGTCTCCGGGAGCTAACGTCACTGGCTGCGGCCCGCTCGCCCGCCGGCCTAGATGTGCTGCCCTCTGTTGGCCGGTGCGGAAGCAGAGTTTCGCGCCGTCGCCGCTGCATGCGCTGGGGTCGGCCATGAACCGGATACAGGTGTGATCCTCAATAGAGCGCAACACAGCTGGGATGGCGTTCCGCTGGGCTGCACTCAAAGACGGGTCCAGCGCGTACGGTATCACCTGAAACACCGGCCGACATGCCATTGTGAAGGTTGATTATCAACATGACTATCACGCGGACGACTGATGAAGATAGAGATACTGTCGGCGAACACAATCGTGGCAGGCACGAGCACGACCACGTGACAACCGTCACCAGCCGTTCAATTTGGACACCTTTGACCAGTTTCACTTCGATGAGTTGACTGTCAACTCAGGAGCCACAGTCAGAAATAAGAGATAAATATGCAAAATAATGATGATAAAATAATTAAATGCACCGTAGCATTGCGTATTTTTATCAATCCTTATTTGGTATTAATTACATAGCAAAGCTTGTCCCAAGAACTTGTGAAATTAAATGAAACTGACCTTGGTAGGTACAGAGTCAAGAACGCTATACCTACTTACTTTTGTGTGTGTCTCAATCGCTAACCAATAGCGTTTGGTATTGGTAACGGAAACACAAACGATTAATTTCAACTGTTATGATAAATAACAATTATTTATATGTTAATTTTACAATAGACATTATATTCTCACTATAATTTTGCTACCGTTTTGTTACGGAACCTGTAACATGCTGTTGCAGTTTATCGCTACATTTACCTCCCACTTGGCGCGGTCCCGTTCATATCACTTCAGAACAGGTCGGACGATTGGCCTCTGTCGGCTGTCCACGCCGCTTCCCACACTGCGTTATGTATGTACCGATCAATGTCACGAGCTTTGCGACACCTGCCTGACATCCTGCTGCAGCTGCTGAGTGCTGTCTGAGCCTGCGTTGTGCTCTTCCGTTCTCACTCGGCGTCCGCCACAGAGCCAGGAAACTAGAGCACGTCAGCCGCCCGGCGAGCAGGGTACGCCAAGGACGCGCGCTTACGCAACCGGCTGACCAATCGTCTGAGGCTACTCAGCTGATGACCAGCGTCTGAGCTGGAGAAGCGATTCTGTCGGCTGCACCGCTGCCAATATACCCATCTACACCGCACTCCGGCCATACCAATACATTTGGATGTATGAATAAAAATAACGCATTTGTTGTGTACCTTCCTGGTAAAGGGTGCCCTATATCGTGAATGATCTGCCATTTCATGTAGGAAAAGTAAAGTGGACGACAGATTAGCTGATGCTGATGCTGATAGCTGATGGAATTCCCGAGATCCATTTATCTTTGAGGTTATGCATTAGGGAAAGTTGCCTGATTGTGTTGGAATCGTTCACACTTCACATAGCACATAACTTTCGCCAACCGATATTAAATGTTCTCAAAAGAGTCTGAATAGGAATCGATTAATACATTGGGTACATGATTCGATCTTTCGTTAGATTGGATCAGGTTGAATGAGAACCGGATCATATTGTTAAAATTGTTAACTTTTTATCAAGGTTTTCAGCTGTATCGTTTTGTCTGTAAAAATAATCCTAATATCTCATTACATTAAGTATATTTATATTTTCGATTCTGTTTTTCGATGCCAAGTATAGAGGCTAAGACCTATAACTTATAGGATCATCATCGAGATGAACTCATGGATTGGGTTATATAATAATTATTTATAGTGGGTGGATTTGAAATGGATCAAGCGATCTGATATAATGGGTCGTCTGATATCGGATGGTGGCGCGTCAGATGCTATTTTGATATGAAGCGATCCACAACTTTTGCGCGGCGGCGATGCAGTAACCCTCACCAATAAGGTTTATCCGAAGTGCCAGTCTGCAAAAAGGTGGCAGGTCTCGACGAGATCTCGTCGGGATAGGGCTGGCACCAACACAACAAAATTGGTCAGCTTTTTAAATTTTGGGACAGAAACTGCATTTTTTTTCTTTGCTGACATATTTCCACCTACCAATAAAGTTTTTTGCAGGGCAAGGTAATTTTGTATATTCATGTTTTAATAACTGTAGTGAATTGCTGACGTTATACAGAATATCGCTTTTTTATCATTTTATAACATATATTTATCATACCGAGTAAGAATTTCCCTGCGTTGTATCCAAAATATAAAAAATCGCAGTTGATAGTAAAAAATTATGGGCTATATTAGGAGGAAATGGCGCGAAGTAGCCGCCATGTGTCGCATTTATGACGATAACGTACAGGCGTTCATCTTGTTTTCGAGTGCACTAAATACTGCGAGAAATCGTATTTTGAGTATGGGTAAGGTATACATTTCCATTAGATAAAATGTGATTTTATCACGACCCGACCCCACCCCACCCCAGTCAAGGACCCGGAGGCGCCCAGAGAAATGAGCCCTTCCCCCACCCTTGAACAAAGTGGAAGGCTGTATCCGCCAGTGATCATGTTACGCTTAAAATAAAATAGTATATGTAAGCTCGGAACCTGAAAAGCCCCGCTGAGGGAAGGTGATGGGTATCTAGGTAGAATGTTCATTCACTCATCGTGTATGAATGTATGTATCAAATAAACGCTATATATATATATATATATAAAAAATAAGAGAGGACGTTTCGCCCTGAAAACCAAACTATCCGTAACAGGTGGTGTGTGCCAATAACACGTCAAAAGAGATTCGGGGGTCAGTATGCAGTTTGATATGTTTTAGTAAATATTCAATAATAATACCAATATCAATGTTGAAAATTATTTCCTCTCGTAGATCAGATGGAAAGCCGACTAGCTCCTAACTTCGCAAGGTATAGGAGTGCGTGCGAGTCGAAAAGATTCACGCCCCGACTCGTGCTATTTACCCTTGACTGGTTTATTTCGCGGTCGGTGGCAGCGGTCGCGGTCAGAACAAATCAATGGACCACGCCGGAGCAGGCTTCGTGTCATGTTAAGCTATTGAATCTAAATTACCACGATGACAGGAGCTGCACGATTGGACAGAAGGTATCAGGGTAGGCATCACACAACAAACTCGACTTGGCTGAGTGATTCATCTAAGCAGCATACCCCATAAATCCATCTCAGTAGATGTCAAACAGCCCGGACTAACTGAACAAAAATACACGCTAGTTTTATAAACAGGTGTCGGTTACTAGTAAAGCACAAAGTGACAAAATCTGTCCGCGTACGCCGTACTTAAAGTCACATGACAAACGTGGACCAAAAACTAATACAGACCTTATTCGTCATTTCTGAACATGTTCGGGGAAAGCATGGTTGTAAGTTAAGAAGTGGTGTTTTGTGAATTTAAAGACGTTACTTTATTCTACTTCAATCGCAAATTCAGCATATCTTTAATAAGTGTTGATGAAGTGATTTTTAAGGTAAACCTCAAATAAAAACACTTAACAGTTAACCGTGCAAGAAATTCCCTTGCGGAGCTAAGATGAAACGCATGTTCCTATATCTTTGACAGCGCATTGTTACTTACATGAATTTAAATGTTGGTGTGGACTGTGGACTGTAAGCAGGCCCACACAGTTTTGTTTACTTCCTGAATTTCGTCGACACGTCTTTTAAATGGTGAAAAAATGAATCGTTATATATTATAAGCGGACGGTCTAAATGTACACACAGCCGCTCAAAATCCACTTGGATTGTCAAAATTGCATCTCACCTACAATAAGTTGTTGTGGATTTACCAAACCAGTGGAGCTTTCCACATGAATCACATGCAAAGTTACACCCATGTTTACTTACCACATAGTTTTCTGTTTTAGGCCACAACAATATATCCTCGTTGAGCTTTGGAATTATCATGTCAAATATTGTTATCTCACTTCCTTGAGTGTCGAGTTGAATTCGAACATTATTTTTTTGAAAGTGTAAGCCGTTTTCTTCGAAAGTCTTTCGGATGCTTGGTCTATGTTCAATGCTAATGTTCTGATACCTTTGATGGATAATATCGGTTTCATTGTGAAGCGTCGTATGTAACATTGCAAAACAAACGTACAATGAAGCTAGTCTGTTGTGAATAATGTAACTATGCATTAACCAGTGTCCTTGATTGCCTTTATCATATGTTGTTCGACTATTTAAATTTGCAGTTCGCCATAATTTCGGACATTAAACGTCTAACCTGCGTCATTCTTGAATGACGAAAAACATAAATGTCAGAAATATGGTGGAAGAGATGTTGATTATCTTACAGTTGCACGGGACTCGCAACATTGCATACCCTCGCGCTCGAGTGTTTTTCCCTCAAATATAGGTTAGAACGGCCCAGGCTACTATGCTTGACTTTTCGGCAAATCACGCACATATATTGCGTGTTTGCGGGATGTTCGTGAAATGCGCCGACAGGGCAAGTTCAGCTGATGGTAAATGCGTTGGGTGAGCTACACGGGCACATCACGCAGATCCCGCATGAAACGTCAAGGAAAAACCGCAGACACGTCACGCAGATCCTGCAATAAAGTTCAGAACTCTGAACTTCTTTGCGTGTTTTGCGTGATTGCGTGATACGTGGTGACCATTGAGCTTCTTCAATTTGCTTGATTTCGCGTATTGTATAATAGTATATAACAGACCTAAAATTGAATGAGTTGTTCTGAGCATCGTGATAAAAGATGAATGAAGAAGCGTTGAAGCAAATTGTGAGTGATGAAACTTTCGTTGAAGATGTAGATATTTATGCAGTGGCTTATTCATTGAAAAACGCAGTGGTTTATCCACTTTTCTTGCGTGATTTTCATGATCACGCAGATCCCGGACGACACGCAAGCTCCGGAGAAGAAGTGCGGGATTTGCGGGACAATATGCATATTGTAGCCTGGCTTTAAGAACTGTATTGAGATACAAGATTGTCTTAATCGTGTATTTAGCGTACCTTTTTAGGATATCATTTGTCTATTACTGTGTTCATGTTAGTGAATCAGAAAAATATTATGCTATGATTTGCAAACAAGTATTAATAGACACATTACATATGTGTCCGGAAATCCCAGATCATGGCAATATAAATATTCTGATATTCGAGATAAAAGTTTCTGTCCTCAAAACTGACTTGTCTGTGTCCTGAGTCCTTCAAGCTGGTAAACAAAACAGTTTGCCGGGGATAACTCAGATTTGTGTTCCAACTATTCCCGGTCTGGAATTATTCGCGATCCATGAGACGTCTTCGCGGCCATGCAGTCTGTGCCGCGCATTTGTCCGAGGACTTCCAAACCGTCGCAATGACGGTGGGCGGACACTGGGTGGTGAAATCGGCAGGACTATCGCTCGCCGGCCGTCCATCTCGTCACGTTCTGTTCTGAGAGCGCCGGCAGCGGCGGGGCCGTGCGAAAGGCGCGGCTCCTACGGCCGTGCTGACCTTGATTGTCCGGCGGCGTGGTGGGCCAACCAGCCCCGCCCGTGTCGCAAACCGAGCAGCCGCGGCGGTGGCGGCGGTGGTGGCCGGATGGCGGCACGGAGCACGGTCCCCCGACGGTCGGCTGCCGGCCACGCGGGGCCACGTCCGGGGGCCATGAAAGGACCTCCGCCGCCAACGCTGACCGCCGTGCACCGGGGCCCTTCTAACCGACACCCTGCTCCCCTTACGCAAACGAACGATTGAGATGGGTGCGCCGGGCGTTAGGGTCCGAGGAGGGAGGGAGGCTCCGACCGGCTCGCGGGTATGGTTCGACGCGCCGGGGAGCCTGCCTCTGAAACAGCCAGCTCGGCTACACATCTGACTCAATACTGACACGGGTGGAATGTGCTGATCGTTATCGGGGGGGGGGGGCGCTGGGTGTGCCTCCACGATGACAGACGGTGCAGCTTTGATCAGTTGCGTAAGCGATCCAGAACAAATGGTCACACCGGATGAATGGTTGAGTAATTGCAGCCGTTTGTAGAAGGAACCTCCGGGAAAAGTTGTCAGGAAAAATGTACATTACATTAAGAAACATGCATTGCCTTCCGAATTCGTGAGTACAGAAAATGTATGAGATTGTTCTTTTCGCTTTCGTGGTAGTTCAAGAAAAGAAAACGGCATGCGGCAAGTCTTATCTTTATATCGCTATGTGTTTTTTTTTACTCTAAAATTATTTGTTTCCCTCGTTTTTCTAACTAGGCATAATATCATCCGGTTTTCACACCACGCGAGATGTGTTGACACCTACGTCTCAACCAACCCCTCCCAACAAAACTTCCACCGCATATCAAACAGGGACATTGCAAAACGTGAGGTTCGTCGTCTCTCTACTCTGCTTCATATTTAGGGACCCCACGGAGCCGCCTTCTCAGCTCACGACTGAAGCGGCGCGTGACTCTGTGATCAGGCAGCGTGGGAAGAGGCGTGACCCGCTCCGGCGGGTCTTCCGGGGCTACGGCGTCTTCCGTCTGCTTCCGGCCGATTTCCGGTTCAGGAGCGAAATGCGTTTTACATGATTTGTATTCAAAACAGAAACAAGTTCAAAACTGTGTACCCGCTCTGGCAGTGGACTTGTAATGTAGCAAAAAAAAATACCGAGCGGACGGAATGTTTTTCGTCAGCTATAGGAGGAAAATCTGCGAATGAATGAGTGGACGTTATTGTGTTAAAAACCCTGATAAACTGAACGAGCGTCGAACAGTGGAGACTGCACTTCATCACAAGAAGGTAACACCGAGAGACTGCATTTAATCAGGGGACCAGCACCAGAAAAGAGAGACTGCATTCCGTCACAGGAGGGTACCACCAAGAGACGGCATTAATCAATAATCATAGGGGACTAACATAGCAAAGTGGCACTGCATTCAATCACAGCAAGGTGACTCTCAAGGACTGCATTAACTCATAGGAGACTATCACAGTAACTAGAGACTGCATTTAATCGCAAGAAGGTAGCACCAGGAGACGGCATTTAATCACAGTGGACCAGCACAGTAAACGGAGCCTACATCTCATCGCAAGAAGGTAGCACCCAGGGACGGCATCTTTCTTATCATAAAAAGAGACTGCACCTCATCACAAAAAGGTAGCACCAAGAGACTGCATTAAATCACAGGGGGCTAGCACAGTAAAGGGAGACTGCACTTCATCGCAAGAAGGTAGCACCAAGAGACGGCATCTGATCACAAGATGGCAGTGACATAAAGAGACTACATTTCATCACATGAGGGTAACAGCAACAGGCCGTATTTCACCACCACGGAAGTAAAACACCACAAGCTGCATCTTGTCATAGACGGAAACTTAAGATGAATGAACATTACACTATGTTTGGGAACTATTGTTCAATATGTGGAGCAAAATGCTACATAAGAGCACAATTCATAATGGGCGATGTTGGATGGAAGTTAATGGTCACTAACGTCTCTTACTTGGAACACCCACTAGCTTAATTATAATGATTTCCAAAAGGGTAGCTTTCATTTTGTCTTCAGAGTTGACAGATTCCGCCAGTTTTAAACACAGCTAATGGCCTGTAGCCGATTATGAAAGCTCATCGTCGTTACGCAACCACGTCGATTACAATCCATCACCGGTCATGGTAAAACACGACGCTATTCTATTACATCAAGGGACGCTATCCGGCTGGGAGAAACTGCAGTCTTATGAGACTATATGGCGGATTTAGATTGTCTTTGTAATATATTTCGAATCCTGCATCTTGTCATAGAAAGAAACAGCAGATCAGATCGCAAAGAAACATCGTGGATTTATAGGGTCGGAGGATCCTGCTAAGGATAGGTTCCTACGTGCACCTTTAGTCCTAAATACTGAACGTGCATTTCTAAGCAAGTATTGGGTCTCCATCAAGAAAGGGCTTGGCAGTTGGCACGTGCTGATCTTTACAGAACGCGTCCTAACAGGAATTGACCTGGCTCCGAGTTGTCGCTACTTCTACCGACCAATGCCTATTACAGGCCACGGACAAGCAAATTTCTGACGCTGAGACGACCACGGACAAGCAAATATCTGACGCTGAGGCGGGCCTCATCAACTCGACTCAACATCGACTCGAAATCGCCGGTAATACCACATCTGAAGCTGAGCCTAGTGCTCTATCCCCGAGTTACGGAGAAACGTTTGAAAGTTGCCAAAAACTTTTAAAGTACAATAAGGTACGTGGTGAATTTATTCCTTACTAATTATATACGACTTTTCAGCAATTGGAGATGGGAGAAAAGCAGGATAAAGTGAATGTTACAATATTAAATGATTTAATGTATTTGAATGCACAATTGGCGTATTTAAAGGCACTAAATAAAACAAAATTTGTTATGCGTATGGGACAAGAGACGATTTACGAGTATATTTACGTTTTGTGCTTAGATGTACTTAACCCTCGACGTACCGGGGGGCGCTTAGACCCCATCCTCCCCTAAGATTTTCGAGAATAATGAAAAACGGTGGCGCTGCGTGCACCCGTTATTTACATAGCTGTTTGGGCATCAATTACCCGCATTACGTACAATTTTGACCTCGGATCGTCTCAGGTTATGTCACCTGGCCAGGTCACGTGACCACACCTTTAAAAGTTTGCGGTAAAAATCCCAAATCAGTATAGGTATTCATAACCATCCACGACGTGACTGTTATGGTTTCACGTCAATTACAAGCAGTATAGCGATGACTATCACCCTACGATGTAGGCTGGTTACACTTTACACATAACAATCAGTAATCTGTTTGAAATGTTCGCAACATTAATTACAGACAAGTATTATAATATAAAAATTACAAAAGGTAAGAAGATCCACTTTTTGACGCGTCAGCTTGGAGTCAGCTTGAGTCTTACTGAGTCTGTGAGTCTGCATAGGTCAGTAATCAGCGGACTTGAAGCGGCCGCGGTCTGCACGGCACGGAGCGTCCATGGACGATAGTAATCGTATCCTGGCCGCAGCGGCACGATATGAGGAAGCTTGCTGCGTAACGGCTAGGTCGTACCACAGCCACGCAATTTTCGTTCAGTGACCCCTTCGGAGTCAGCCAATGTCATTTAAGGTTACCAACACCTTTTTTGTCAATTATGCATCTCGAGTTAGACAGAATGAAGATAGATAAGTGAAACCGACACCAATGTGTTTACGTCGTCGAGACACATCTCCCAATTTGCAGCACGACCTACTCTGGCCACCACTTAACCTTGACCTGAAGTAAAATTTATAAGTTGACCTAAACTAGTCAAAATTAATATATTGTCAAGGATCTTGACGAGACGAACATATTGTCGCAACAACAACAAAAATGCTCTATCTTTATTAAGAAAGACGTTAATTGAAGAAAATGACTGTTTTGTCAAAAACAATCTTTTTGACCTTTGATGACCTCTGGGTGAAAACTATTTCTGGAGCGAAGTCCTGAAACTTTAAAATATCACCTTTGATGACCTCGGGTGATCTCAATATTTACCTGAGCCAAAAAGTATCTCAAATAGTTTGATTTGAAATTGAATAGTTTTCATAAGGTCTTCTCGGTTTTGTGTTTTGGTGTTCTGGATCAGTATGTATTTCTTTATTTGTATTGTCTGCATTAATCAGAACACATTTATGTCAATATCGTGCCTGTAGTTGCAAATATGTGTTTTGACTTTTTTCCAGTCCAGTTGAAGCATTATTATAGGAATCTTGGTTGGAGCAACCAGATAAATGTTGTGTTGCCAGTGCTTTTGGAGGACACACACGAATAAAGTCTGTCCCTAATGCGTGACGTTTCGACCCAGCCTACAGTCATTCTGAATGCCATGATGATGAGAACTGTGCGAATTTGGAGCCGGCCTCCCACGGTGGACGAATTGCACACAGTGTGGGTGGTAACCGCTGGCCTGCTATTTCTCATGTGCAGTGCAGTGACCTACAGTGGTCCAAATTCCGAAACGCTGAAAATGTTCTACTCCCAAGGCTACCCCTATTCCTTACACCAATATGGATATCCATGTAACATTTTGGAATGATCAGACAATATCTTAAGGTCGCAACAAAATGCACGGTTTTGTGCACATTGTGTCTGACCAGTAAGTTCAGTAGACGTCGCTTATTACGCCCACCTAGGGACCGAACATTTCTGGGCGTTATAACCGACGGGCGCTATATCCAAAGTTCCTAATATGGCCACATTAACAACCAAAAAAGACATCTGATTATCGCTCGAGGTATTTATTGAGCAAAATCATTCATTGTTAGCTGCCTTAGCATATTTTTACACGCAGAAATTTTAAAAAATCACACAGAAATTCCAGAAATACCGGCCCCCGCCCGCGCCCGCGGCACATCCCCCGAGTCACTTCCCGGCCGATGTGCTTAATTGCGTACTCCAACGCGCCATGGTGCGGCCGGACTCAGGCATGAGACACAGAGCAAAAAACCGCGGCACCACGGCCGCTTGTGCACGTGTAGAGCCGGCAGGAATGGGCGACACGTTCGCTTAGCACGCGCTGAACTGGGCGTTATTACCGAAGTGTGGGCGTTATAAACGAAGTTTCTGCCTATACTTTTGTACAGCGAAATTCCGTACCGAGCCAACTTGGGCGTTATAAGCGGCTGGGTGTATTAACCGTGGGCGCTATAAGCGGCGTCTACTGTATAAAGCAAAGGGGGCTGGGGCAGCTGAGTACTGGTAACAGCTTGTAACACATTCTGTCTTAGTATTATCTCCTAGTGGTTCGCTTGGCTATTGGATATCCCTTCGATTGCTTCAGACCTTAAACACACGCGTAGTACTCACTACTCTCACACTCACACATTCGTGCAAAAAATAGCAAAAGGGCGTAACAAAGATGTATTAAAAGAAAAATGTATTAAAAAACTCCTTAAGCATTGGACGACACTTTGTGTTCACTGACGTCCTCAAAAGTCCAGACTGCTCCCGAAGTCGAGGTGGGACAACCGGAGGAGGTGGAGGGAGTACCTACGTTTATGGTGCGGCCGATAGATCCATTTGTAATTGTCCACAGAAGCCCAGCCTTCGACGTAAACAGCTGATACCTCCTCTTAACTCTTCTGACCGTTCCCGTGACGGCTCCCACAACGCTAGCAGCGTTGTGGGAGCCGTCACGGGAACGGTCAGAAGAGTGGGCTGCTTCAACTTGCTCTCAACTCCTCCCGGGAGGCGCACAGGAACAGACGCGGTGTCCATTGTGTCACTGAAGTTCTGTTTTATCTATCAACTTAGAATAATTGGCCTTGAAAACAATCAAGCCACTAAAACTTAATGTGCCTAATAAAAAACGTACGAATCAGTTGCAGCTGACGTTACCTTTTTGCTTCTTACTCTCTCGGCTAGAAATATAACGATATGGTAATGGTACAGATAAGATGGGGGTCTTATTGGCAGAGATAACACCAATCTACCACGGATATTTTTGGTTAGAAAGAATACTATAAAGCGAGGAGAAACGGTGAGGACAGGAGTTCGTAGTTAGTGCGTAGTCCAGCGCTGGGAAGCGTGGTTCTAAAGTCGCAGCAAGTCAGCTAGATGAGTAGAACAGGGGCAGCCTTGAGGAGCACCAGATTTGAGACATTTCGGAATCGCCATTCATGCGTGCACCGCTCTAACTGTGCACGGTGGTTAATCTAACTCTATGGTGCGTTAATTAAATGATGAAGCGCTGTTGCAAGACTCATTGTCTTAAGACTTAAACATAGAAGAAAACAATTTAAAACCAAAGTTTTCAGACGCCATAGACGTAGATTCAGACGCTATAAATAGCGAACGGTATTTATAATCAACACTTCATACTATGGCATGGCATGGCATGCAATTTTGGCACATTGTGTTTTTTAGTTGGTATTCACTGCCGATTGCAGAGCATTCAAAGAGCTAAAATATTGTCTGGTTAACTGCTACCTCTAATGGCACACGTCTGGCTGGTTGATAATAGCTTCCTTACGAGAGCAATGCCGTCACTATCGTAGAGTAACCATGATTGCGCACTTGTAGCTAATGATTGCGACCTTCACGTCATGCATCGTTACCTCAATATTCAACGGCGATGAAACCACATAAGAGCGAGCATAGTTAAACACAGCACAAATAGCTCAGTTCCTTCGTCGCTCGGTAAGATGAAGGCACTGCCAAGTGGCTGGAGCTTCTCACGGCTGACGACATCTCACCGTGAAGAACTGTTTAGTTAGTACCGGATCGTTCATACCACTCGTTCATCTGCCTCAGAGCTGACTTTGTACGGGCAGAAGCAGCACCAATACCCTGACAGCCGCAGAGTTCCGTTGATCGCCGGTGCATGGCCGAGCCATCAGCTTCACGTCACGCCTCCCCTTCCTCCCACCCGGCTGAGCCATCAGCTTCACGTCACGCCTCCTCTTTCCTCCCACCCGGCTGAGCCATCAGCTTCACGTCACGCCTCCCCTTCCTCCCACCCGGCTGAGCCATCAGCTTCACGTCCGCTCCTCTCCTCCCACCCGGCTGAGCTATCAGCTTTCACGTACGCCTCCTTCTTCCTCCCACCCGGCTTGAGCCATCAGCTTCGTCACGCTCCCTTCCTCCCCCCGGCTGAGCCTCAGCTCACGTCCGCTCCCTTCCTCCCACCCGGCTGAGCCATCAGTTCACGTCACGCCTTCTTCTCCCACCGGCTGAGCCATCGCTTCACGTCACGCCTCCCCCTTCCTCCCACCAGGCTGAGCCATCGCTTACCCTCACACCTCCCCTTCTCCCACCCGTTGAGCATCAGCTTCACGTCACGCCTCCCTCTCCACCCGGCTGAGCCATCAGCTTCACGTCATCGCCCCCCTTCTCCCACCCGGCTGAGCATCACTTCACGTCACGCTCCCTTCCTTCCCCCCGGCTGAGCCATCACTTCACTCACGCCTCCCCTTCCTCCACCGGCTGAGCCATCAGCTTCCGTCACGCTCCCCTTCTCCCCCGGCTGAGCATCGCTTCACGTCACGCCTCCCCTTCTCTCCACCGGCTGAGCATCAGCCGTCCGCTCCTTCCTCCCCTACCGGCTGAGCTCATCAGCTTCACGTCACGCCTCCTTCCTCCCCGGCTGAGCATTCAGCTTCACGTCACGCCTCCCCCCCCGCCTCCACCCGGCTAGCCATCGCTTCACGTCACGCCTCCCCTTCCTCCTCCGGGCTGAGCCATCAGCTTACGTCACCGCCTCCTCTTCCTCCCACCGGGCTGAGCCATCAGCTTACTCACGCCCCTCCTCCCACCGGCTGGCCATCAGCTTTCACGTCACGCCTCCCTTCTCCACGGTGACCTAGCTTCACGTCACGCCTTCCTCTTCCTCCCACCCGGCTGAGCCTCAGCTTCACCGTCACGCCTCCCCTTCCTCCCCCGGTGAGCCATCGTCTACGTCACGCCTCCCTTCCTCACCGGCTGAGCCATCGTCTTCACGGTCACGCCTCCCTCTCCACCCGGCTGAGCCATCAGCTTCACGTCACGCCTCCCCTTCCTCCCACCCGGCTGAGCCATCAGCTTCACGTCACGCCTCTCCTTCCTCCCACCCGGCTGAGCCATCAGCTTCACGTCACGCCTCCCCTTCCTCCCACCCGGCTGAGCCATCGTTCACTATCCACGCCTCTTCCATCTCCAGCTGTGCCGCGAGTCGGCGATATGCTTAATCGAATGACAACAGTGTTAAGGAAAGGCTCTGTGGTCTTGATTCTTGGAAGAATAGTGTCAGCCTTTATTCTGCCATGCTGCATCTGCTGTATTTCACTTCGTGTTTTACACGCGCTGTATGCAGCAGATGCAACGTAAAACGTGATACACATACTTTATGATCAAGATGTCCACACTGGTGATCTTGCATGCACCAACAACATAAGTTGTTCGTTTTTTTTCAACATAGCCAGAACGTTATATATATGATATGGTTGTGTTTACCATAAGTATATGGTAAACACATGATTATGTAGCTATGGCGTCCCGGGTTATTAGCCAGAACGTCTTAAAGCAGTCAATGGGAAGTAAAGTAATAAAGTACAGCTCCGTTTAACGCGGCATTGACTGGGGTCTCAGCTCCCTTGGTTATCTTCCGAACCAATTATCGCAGCGAGATGAGCATAAAGACATTTGAAAGCGCTCAATAAACCAAATACAAATTACACTAAACAATTTCAAATGAGGTCACATGTCAGGTCACAGTCAGGTAAAAAGTCAATATCGAAGTATTTGAGTTTATGGGCCATGCTTTCCATCCAAAGCCTTCGATTGTGACCATTGTCACTCAAAGTGCTCTCAAAGGTATGATTCCTTCATGAGCTAAATTGAGATGGTTGGCAAAGGTCAAGGTGAAGATCAGGCCACAAAAGGTCACTTTTTAATTTAGTCCGAATGTTTTGTATGGATGGCTTTCCGAGGTCAGAACCCGCGCTAAGCAAGAGCTTGTTGCGCTTTGGTCTGACTCTCACCCCGATCGCCCAATTCCTGTGGGCGCAGAATTTAGAGACGAGTTTACGTGCCCGACATACTGGACACGGTCCGCCCGCTCGCTGACGTCAGCCTGGCCTTGAGTGCGATCAGCTGCCACGGCTGCAGCCTTCCCAGTCAGGAGCAAGATAGCGATGCGCCGAAGCGACTCGAACCCAGGCTGCCACTACTGGGATAGGTCAGAAGACCAGCGCTCTCCCAATGAGCTACTATATACAAAATATCATATGTATCTCCCAATGGGCACTATGTACAAAATATCTACGAAAGTCATGCTACACATATTTTATGAATTATTTTACATAGGTATAGATATAGTTATAGTCATTTTACTATATAGTCATAGTCATTTTACCACCTGACTGCATGTACGCGAAGTTAGTGTCAAGCAGACATGTGCTAGCTGAGATCTGGATCTTTGTGTCCTGTGTCCCGGGATCCACATGGGACACCAGATCTAGATACACAATAAGCCGAGGGATCCACGTAGATTCCAGATCCTGATATATTTTATGCTGAGGGATCCACTGGGATCCCAGATCCAACTTCAGAATCCAGACACGTTGGTAAGTACCTACTTCTTGCTAATTGTATCATATTGGAAAGTTATTTACCGTAAAGCGCCGTAGTTGGCGATGAATGAGCAATCACTAAGGAAATGTATAGTGAATTTCAACTCAATCGGACAAGTAATTTTTAGATACAAAGAGGTGCACACGTGCGCACGTGCAGAGGCACCCATCCCTGACTTGTGGAAAAGTGGTGGTTACAAGGTCCCTAACTACACACCAAATTTGAACACAATCAGCTCAGCCGTTCCTGAGATATATAATAGGGGTGTGCACGTGCGCACGTGCAGAGCCACCCCACCCCTGACTTGTGGAATAGGGGTGTGAGAGGCTCTAGCCACTTCCAAATTGAACACAATCAGCTCACGTTCTGAGTTTAATTTAGGGGGTAACTGTTACAGTGTACAGTGTACACGTGCAAGTGCAGAGGCACCCTACCCTGGACTTATTTCTCATTATTTGGGAAAAGTGGGTCGGCTTGAGGGGTCTCCTAACCACACACCACTTTGTACATATCGGTTCAAGCCGTCCTGAGTTGAATGGGATGTGCAACGTGCGCACGTGCAGAGCACCACACCCCTGACAGTGTAAAGCGGCGGCTGAGGGGTCCCTAACCACACACCAAACTCGAACACACACACACACACACCAAACCCGAACACAATCAGCCTAGCCGTTGCCGAGTTTTTACGACAAAACACCTTTCAACACCCCTCACGCGGCACGCGCCACGCGCAGTGGCAGTCACCTCCATGAGTCGGCACTGGTAAATAACGGGATTGGTTGGATGGGGCTGCTGATGCTCAGCAAAGAAGACCGCTTGTCAATCGGACGTGCGGTTGCAAAGATATGAGCTTCTCAAAAGCGTCGCCACGGGTGGGTTCGGGTGGGTTGGGTTGGTCGGGTCGGGTCGGGTCGGTCGGGTCGGGTCGGTCGGGTCGGTCGGCGGGTTGATTGGGTTGGGTGGTTGGGTGGGTTGGTGCTGGGTTGTGTCGGGTCGGGTCGGGTCGTGTCGGGTCGTGTCGGGTCGGGTTGGGCCGCTCATATTCGATTATTTCCCATCTTACACTTTAAGCGAGCGAGTGCTTCGCGCTCGCTCTACTATCTATGTTTGGCTAATAGATACATTTTACAAGGTAATTACGAGCGAGCGCGAGCGCGGGAGCGAGTCATCATGAATACGGATTTTGTCAATATAAGCGGCCGACCCTCGACTCGGCCCGCCGGCCGGCCCGGCAGACCGCGACGCTGGTCAGAGGTATATCTTTTGAATCGTGATCTCGATTGACAGCGGTTTCGCATTCTGATAGCCCCATTTAATGACATTTTATTATTTACATGTTTATTTTCATGTGATGGGTCAGCATGGCGCGGTGGACACGTGCCGCGTTTCAGGGGTGTCTGAAAGTATATCTGCTGTAGCTGAGAAACGGCTGGACCTATAAAGCTAAAATTTGGTGTGTTCTGGGACCACACATGCAGTTGCACAGGTCAAACTCTGGGTCCTGCACGTGCGCCGTGGCACCCTGTTCTCGTCCGAAAATTGCATGGCAAAACCATTCGTTGCATCCCGGACCTTATCTCGGCAACCATCGTCGTAAGGACACGGGTCAAACACAGACGCGTAGAGAACGATCCCGCCGGCGTATGCACTATGTGTTCGATCAGGGCGCGTGGAACGTGCAAAGTTACTGGCTATATAAGCGAAATCTAGTTTTATGACGTCTTCACATTCATCAGTGCTCAGCACCGATGACGTGAAGCGATGAAACAACACCATATCTGTAGGACATGTACCGTCTCTTAAATGATGAAATTTGAGGTTTTGTGCCAGTATTTGCTGTAAAATCAGCCTGTAATATTTTTTATGACGATTCTATACATTTTCCTTCATACACCGCCGTAGCTTCAAAACAAAGGGTGCTAGACGAATAAAATGATTGCAGCTGTAGCGCCAATCAATCCATCTAATACTCACCAAAATGATTTTTGCCTACAACATGAGCTTATAGTTGCTATGAAAATGACGCTGCAAAACCTATTTAGTTCAAAGTTATCGATTTATTCGGATCCATTTTGCGACGGCAACAACACATGCGAAATTAACATGCATGCTTTGCACAAGACGAACCTCCGTTGGTACGGGTGATTAATTTGACGCGATTTTCGCGACTCGCTCGGTCCTTCGCCGTTAAGGCGTTTACTGGTTTACATGTTGCTAATTACGACGAGCCGAAGGCGCGGAGCGAGTCTCATTTGAAACGGTTTTGTATCTATATAGCGGCCGACCCGGCCGGGCGGGCCCGACCGCGCGCGGTCAGAAGCTTATATCTTTTGAATCCCGCATTCCGATTGACAAGCCGGTGTCTTCGCCACATGATTAGCCCCATTGCAATGATATTATGATTATTACATGTTTTATCATGTGATGGGTAGCACGAGCGTGGACACGTGCCTGCGTTTAGGGGCTGTCAGAAGTATATCCTGCTGTAGCTGAGAAACGGCTGACCCTAAAAGCTAAAATTTGGTGTTGAGGCTGGAGGGACCCACCACTGGCAATGTTGCACAGGAAAACTTCTGGGTCACACTGCACGTTGCGCACGTGCCCCCTGTTCCGTCCACAAAAATTTACCTACAAATACATCGCTGCCAATTACCGGACCTATATCTCGGCAACAAAAGTCGCAAATGACACGGGTCAAACACAGATGCGTAGAGAAACTCCGCCCGGCGTATGCACTATGTGTCGATCAGCGGCGCGTGTGTCGTGCAAAGATTACTGGCTATGCAAGCGCATTCATAGTTTATTGACGTCTTTCACAATTTAAATCATTTGTCAGCACCTATGGCGTGGAGCGATGAAAAACAAACATCCAATCGTAGACCATGTTACCGTCTCTACATGCATTAAATAAATATTTTGCATGCAGTTTTCACTGGTTAAAATCTGTCTGTAATATTGTTAATTAACGATTTGATAATATTCCTTAATTTACACCGCCGTAGCTTCAAACCAAAGGTGCTAGACAATAAAATGATGCGGCTGTAAAGCGCAATCAATCCATTATAATACCCACGCCAAAATGGAATTTTTGCCACAAAACATGAAGGCATAATTGCATTAAAAATAAACGCTTCAAACCTATTTAGTTTAAAAGTATCGATTTAGTTCGACTAATTTGCGACGCAAATTCACACACAGCGAAATAATTCAAATGCATGCTTTGCCAAGACCGGAAACTCTCTCCTTTCACCTGTTGGACGGGGGATAATTGCTGCGGATATTCGGACCGCTCGTCCTTACCGTTAGGGTCTTAAATGGTTAATAATAGTGCATATTACATACGCAATTGGGAGACCATCAAAATTATTATGCCACTTCTGCATCTTATGTTTCAAGATCTAAGGGTCAGAGATCCACTGAGATCCCAGATCCTGAAGCATTTTACGTCAAGGGATCCATAAAGATCCCAGATCTGCATGCGTTTTACGCAGAGGGATCCACTGGAATCCAAGATCTCCATGCATTTTATATCGAGGGATCCACTGGGATCCAAGATCCAACTTAGAGATCCAGGCACAAGTCTGAGTGTTAAGCTAAGGTAAAGGTCAAGTCGCATAAGGTCAAAATTCGAGATTTTTCAATCTGAATAAAAAAGGTATGTTGCGAGACCAGTTTGGTCTCAGAAATACAGTGAAAGTTTGTATTTGTCTGCATCGGATAAATCAAGGTGCAAAAACGCAATTTCAATATATGATGTGAAAAGTTTCCCATGCCTTAGATGACATAAATAATTCAAAAATGATATCATTCTTAAATTTGTATGATAATTTTCATATATATTTCTTTGGCATTTTTTCGTTTTTTAAATATATTTGAGAAAAACAAAAATTGTGGGATTTTGTTTTGATTGTAGGGTATTTTTTTGTGGTGGTAAAAACCTAAAATCATCTAATCTGGGACAGCAATGTTCTTGCCATTTGAGTTATCTTCTAACGTTTTTGGATAGCATTTTCTCCTAATATAAAATTTGTATGATCTGTTAAAGTTTAGCAGAATTTTGTGTCTAAATCGTGTGTAGTGACCTCATTAAATTCGCTATATCTCACATACTTGCTGAAAAAATTGTTTCATTTCTGTGCAGAAGACGCAAAACTGATGTAAAAAAGATGTCTCAGGTTTAACGTTGATAACCTTATTAGTTTTCGTTTGGCTATTACGAAAGTTCTTCAGAAGGCGTTACACCCCCCCCCCCCTCCAGTCAATTCCAGGTTAAACCTCGCCGTTTAGGGGCAAGAGAACTGCGTGACCGTGTAGGGGGTACGAACCCTTGGCGTTTGGCCCTTAATGAGCTTTTTAACACGCACCCAAAAGACTGCAACACGTACACCACAGACTGCAACCACGACACCAACAGATCTGCAATCAGAGGGCTGTAGCAAACAACCCTCAGATTTGGGTAGAATTGGGTCGAGTTCCAATCATTTCAGGCAGCATTGCAAGGACCGAACAGGCAGCCGAGCATGGCATAACTCATAGCCATAATTAAATCAAGTCTGACAGGTGCAAAGCTTACTGCATGGTTGGCTACCCTGAAGGGTATGTCTATTCGTTTTAGGTAACCCATGTTATTACAAATGTCAGATTAGCTAGTTGGGTAAGCAAACATGATGTTTGACATGATTGTTTGAGGCACAACGCGTACCGGGTACTATCGGGTAAAAATAAATCCGGTGGTACCCAATAGTACCCGGTCATACCTATTTCATGCGTTTTGGGTAAATAACTTTATAATTCATAAAGTTTCAATTGATACCAAAAATATCCGGGAAAAGCCGTGTTCTTAGACTCAATTACCCAAAACTACTGGGGAAAAATAAATATTTCATGAAAACGGCTTTTACTATACTAGTTACTAGTCTTATATGTTTCATGTTAATCGTATTCCATTTCAAATTATGTCATAAGCGAACTGTATATTTCAATCCGGATGCCTATTGTTCGCCAAACGACACCTACCACCCAGCTCGCATCTGCTAATGACCGACGGTATGTATGAACCACTGCCCCGAATACCGGCAGAACATAGCCGAGCCCATCCTTCGCTCGGCATGTGAGCCTCCTCCCTCGCCTGACGTGTCCGGGCGTCGGGCGGCCTGTGGTCGTCAGCGGTCGCCGCGGGCCCGGGCAGGGCAGCGCCTCGGGCCCCTGCGTACCGCCGCCGCCGCATCCAGCGTGCACCGCGTGTCCGGCCTTGCTACGGGCGCCACTGAAAGAGAGCGAGTCAGCCGCCACCGGCCAGCCGCCGCCGTCACTATAAAAGCCAGCTGCGACCTTCAGCTCAGCAGTTGTAGTCGCACCAACGGCGGCGAACGGCGAAGACCGGAGAACGGAGGAGACCTGAGCTGAGCTGAGCGAGAGAAACAGCGGCAGGCGGCGCCATGAGGTTCCTGGCACTGGTGAGTGCTGTGGCGGGCAGTGGTGACCTGAGGTGACCTGAGGTGACCTGAGGTGACCTGAGGTGACCTGAGGTGACCTGAGGGAATCTGAGGTGACCTGAGGTGACCTGAGGTGACCTGAGGTGACCTGAGGTGACCTGAGGTGATTTGAGGTGACCTGAGGTGACCTAAGGCCAGTGTGCGATGAGGAATAAGTGGGATCGAAATGGCAGTAGGAAGGAACAGTGTCGGTGTGAGGCGGAATAATTCCTTACCTGGTATTTACCACTGCTGTGCTAGTTAGCTGTCGGATTTCTTAAAATATCCCACAGCAGTTTGTATGCTCCCATATAGGGAATTCGGCAAAAATAAGGAAAGTTTCATTCAGTATCAATTCCTAAGTTTCAGTAACTGTCTTGTTTTTTACTCAATTATGTACAATTATTTTGTCATTTGAGTCGTTTTTTGTCATCACAAATACCTGTCAACACAATAATTAAAGATCATGCTATTTGCCGGCATTTATGTAAAAATGATTTAGGTTAACTTTAAGTTATTATAATTACAATTGCATCATAAGTGTTAACCTAACTCTCAAAGTACCGAGATAAAAAGTAAATGGTTTGCGCCTTCATCAGCTATGGCTGATGAAGGCGGGCTGATAAAGGCGCAAGCCGAAACGTTCTATTTTTTACTAAGTCACTGCTTGGCCGTATGAGAGTTAGGTTAACACTTACTATTATCGTTAAGTCTCTCAAAACAGTATTAAAACCGTTCAAGACTAATCCCTGTTTCTCTAAGCAACTAGACAAAATTAAATGTTTTGATAATATGGAACAGGTGATTTATCTTCAAATGAGCGTCGACACATTTCCAATTTCTGCTAAATTGCAAAACATTATGCGATACATTTGTTTCGCAACTGTATATTTCTTAGTAAGTGTGCCCATTCTCTGCTAGTTATGCTCGGAAGGGATATTACTATCCATTATTAAATACTAGTCAACTTGAAAATAATTTAAAATGTTGAAATGATTCATATACATATTTTTACCGCTTATCTTATGCCCCTTAATCACATTTTCAATACCTAATATACTTTTTAACATTTCACTACAGTGCTACTACGAAATTTGATCACTGCCTAGTAGATATCATCATTTACGGTAACCTATCAAATGGCTGGTTGCGTTTGACGTCGTCGTTAAACAACACGCGTTACACAAGACAAATTATTCGTTACCGGATTTATATAAATACCCATGACTGGTCACAAGTCACACGTTTGAAGTCAACTTTTCCCACTGCCCAGAATACCTGGTAATTTTACAGACTGTTTTCCATGATGACATTCACATTCCGATGTGAAGATCATCAACATCTAGGTTACATTTTGAGGGGGCCATAAAATTACACGCCTATTAAGGTTGCATGTGCAGAAGCCGTTGACCGCGGTCCAGTTGGGTGTTGTAACGTTGATACATAGTTCACACTTGGTTGGAGACATGTCGTAACGTCTTCTTAACAGCTGGCTGGCAGGATGGTTAAACATCGTCATATCACGCGATGGTGCCAAACAGCCGAGAGCACAACTCACTACTGCTATTTTTATATTTGAAAAGACAATTCTAAAGAACAGTGTCGTTTCTGATAGTGTTAAACAACCTTCGGTGACACGGTACATCTGTTTGTGTATTTACCGAAGGCTTCACACTATAATCTTGACTTACTGATATTGTCTATGCTTTATTTAGTGTGTTGCCTGGTGCAAATTTTCCACTTAAAGAAAGTGTGCCTACTCTTTTGGAATGTCAAATATATATTTTAATTACGGTAAGAAGCTATCGGTATGATTATTGGGTACGATAAAATTCACGTCTGGAGCACCTTAAGTTTAATTTGTATTTATATTATATTTTGCATATTGTTTTGTTTCGATATCCATAAGCGATCGCCACTATAAGCAGAGTAAAGAAAGTGTTATCTAGAATGGCGCACCCAAGACAATAAACCCCATACGAACAATGTAAAATAGTTATCGAGGCTCTGTTCGGCAGCTGTTATCAGCGCGCACGAGCTGTTTTCTATTGGCCAGCGCTAACGATGCATGCTAGCGTTGTAATAAATAGGGCAATGCTTCTAAAAGCGAAAGCCTCTCTGGCAAATACTGATATTTGTGTGATACCGTACTGATCTTGGAAAATTTGGAATATCTCAGCAACTAGAGTGAATCTGGGAGAAATGAAGTAATGGATACATTTATAAAAAATATGTTCTTTAGACCAGTGTCAACAGCTCCACATGACCGATGTGAGTAGGCACACTCCCTTTAATGCCAGACATCGTTCATTTGGATAGTGCTTTGTGAATCATCTTCAGGGATATACAAAGCATGGTAACGTTAAGTATTAATCAACTGTTATGACGTCCAGACTCCAGTACCAATTTATGCGATGTCTTGCTCATTTTATGATGATGCATTATGTCTTTTATCAAACAAGTGTGCCTCAATCTAATTGTTTAACATCGGACTACCGAGTACATTTCCAACCCGCTGTATACTTTTTCGTTGGATAAAACTCATCACCGTTAAATTAGGCACACCAGTACGTACAAGCCATCCATTATGCCTGAGTACCATCGCCAGGTGCCTGTCATAACGCTAACAGCCGTCCAGTGACAGTGGGAGTGTTACGGTTACGCCAGGGCCGATCACCGCCCGGTAAACACCTGTCAGGTGCCCCGCCGGCTGTGGGTCGGGACGGCTTGTGTAACCAGGCGGCGGTCAGACCGACCTGCCGGCGATACCGCCCGCCGCCGCCCGCCGCCACCCGCCGCCCGCCGCCCGCGTACCGACGCGCCCCAGTTTCTCAGCCCCGTTTCTCAACCCCTGGGGAGCCGGCGAGCCCCAGGCTGCCGGTGCCGCTGGACCACCTCTCGCGCCCCGCCCAAGGTCACTGGAGCACCCTCAGAGTAAACAGGGCTGCGGGCGGTGTGGGCCACGGCAGCGCCCGGCGGCGGCGTCGGCAGCTCGGCGGCTGATCGGCTGCTCGGCGGCGGTGGAGGCGGTGGAGGCGGTGACCCATGACGTAACCAGGCACCGGGGCACCGCAGGGGTCAGCTCCGGGTTTCGACACGGCCCCTATCTATACATCTCGGAGGCATGAACGAAAGCCCGCGGCCGCCTTTGACAATTTCCGTTGCGCAATTTCGGCAATATGTAGTGCAAGTGCGGCGAGCAGTCGGGCCGGGCGCCGGCGCTCGGCCGGTGCAGTCCTGGCGCGGGTCCCGGCGCGGCGGGGGCCCTGGGAAAAACATAGTTGGGCGACCGGTTCACTTTCCGAGGTGACGAAGCCGCCAGTTGCCACACACCGATATGGTCAGCAATTAAGGGCGACCGGCACCAGCCGACACCGCAGGAACCGCACAAATTGCGCCGACCAAGTGCGGGGACGTTATGCGGCTGCGAATGGCGATTTCGTTGTTGTTTTCAGGCCAGCTGTGTCAGGCTGACTTGCGGAATGAAACTTATAGATAGTGAGAAGCGATTTCGTAACTGAATTATGATCCTATCTTGTGTTCTTTCCAGCTTAGACGAAACATCTGGGCTCGAGACCAGCTTGACGAGTCATCTGTGTTCCGCTTCCTTGCAAAGTTGTTCTCACTCATGGGTAACGACTTCCTCAGTTATCCCGTCACGCTTCGCTTCATAGCTTTCCTCTTCGCCACGCTTGACCTGCTAGTACCTGTCACGCTGCTGCAAATTACAAACTGGTTGTCGGCGTAACTCAGACTTCCTCGCCTTTCCTGCCTACCTGATGGCTCAGATGAGCTGTCATCTGATGGTTCAGATGACATGTCATCTGATGGTTCAGATGACATGTCACTTCTCCCGCCTCGTAGTCCTTTCACTATCCTTCATCCGTCTTGTATTTTCCTAAAGCCGGCCGCGCACTAGGCCATTCGGCCGCGATATCGCCGCAATTCTTTCGCGGACACATCGCAGGGATTAAACCACACATCGAAATTTTTACATCTGGGTGCCGTACCGCAACTCCCAACTAAGTTAGTTTATTAGGAATCACGATTTGTTTGGCCGTGTTTGTGTTTTTGGCCGTGCCGCTGGTGGAGTCGCGGCGATATCGCAACCGAATGGCGCAGTGTGCGGCCGGCTTTACTGTCCATCTGGCGGTCACCGCCTACCGGTCCGACTCTGCGTCTACCAGTGCCCCGTCTGACTCTCCCTCTCCCTCTCTCTCTCTCTCTCGGCAGGTTGTGGTGGCAGCGCTGCTGTGCGCGGCGCTGGCCCAGGATGAAGAGGAGCGACCTCTGCGCGGTCGCGGCCGCCCCCGCACGCGGCTCATCTCTCGCCAGAGACTAGCCGACGTCATCGGCGACGCTGTCGTCGAGGAGAGCGGGGAGAACGGCCGTAAGCGGGTGCTGGTCCGCCGGCCGGGCAATGCGCGTCGCAGGGTGAAGGTGATCCGTCGGCCGCGGCCGAGCGCGACCACCCCCGCCCCGACGCCGGAGCCGACCACCACCGAGCCCCCAGTGACCACCTTCTCACCGGCTCTGGCGTCGTTCGCGTTCACCAGCGCTCCCGCTGCGTTCAGCACCCAGCCAGCGTTCAGCCGTGCCCCGGAGCAGTTCAGCCGGGCTCCGGAGCCGGTGTCCGCCCTTCCTGAGCCGGTGTTCCTGCAGCAGCCGGCTGAGCCGGAGCGACCCGCGCGGCAGCGTCAGTTCTCTGCTCGTCGGCCTGCCGCCCCCGAGGTGGCCGCCCCGACCTCCGCCCCGCGCCGGCGGCGTCCGGAGGCTGAACCCGTCAGCTCGTCAGGTAACTCCCGTCAGCTGAACAGGAAGGAAGAGGTCGTCGGCACCATCCGCAACTACTCGTACTACAACGATGACGGCTCGTACACGTTCGGCTACGAGGCGGAGGACGGCTCGTTCAAGGAGGAGACTCGCGGCATCGACTGCGTGGTGCGCGGCAAGTACGGCTACATTGACCCAGATGGTGTGAAGCGTGAGTTCACCTACGAGTCTGGAAACCCGTGCGACGAGACGGACACTGAGGAGGCGCAGTTCGACGAGCAGGGCTTCCCGATCCTGGACGACGAGGGAGGACTCGTGGGTGGATTCGATCCGCTTGATGACCAGCCGATCCGCCGGCCCAACACCCAGTTCATCTCGCAGACCAAGGAGGAGCAGCTGGAGGACGAGGAGCTGAAGCAGTTCCGGCAGCCGGCGCGCCGCCGCCGCCCGGAGTCGAGCCGCCGCCGGCCCACCGCCGCCCCCACCGCCGCCCCGGAGCCGATTGAGGCACCTGTGTTCAGCCCTCGCCCACAGCCAGTCACGTTCCGTCCGCGGCCGACCTTCAAATTCCAGCAGGAGCAGGAGCGGGAGCGGGAGCAGGAGCGGGAGCAGGAGCGGGAGCGGGAGCAGGAGCGGGAGCGGCAGCCGGAGCGGCAGCCACAGCGGCCTTTCCTGCCGGCACCGCGGCCCCCCATCACCTTCCGCCCGGCGATCCGCGTCGAGCCCGAGCGTCGTCCGCAGCCGACCCAGCCTTCCTTTACCTCCCCCCAGCCTCGTCCCTTCACCCTGCAGCCGCGTCCGACTGTCGGCGGTGCCTTCAACTTCGACGACGCTCTGGATGCGATCCGGTCTCGTCCGACCACCGCGCCGGAGCTGCTGCCCCGCCGCCCGCTGGACGATGGTGATGACGACTTCGCGCTCGACAGGCCCAAGGCGGCCGTCAGCGGCAACTTCGACCACACGCTGGTCTTCGATCCGGCCACGGGCAAGCACCGCACCGAACTGGTCCAGACGCTGTCGGAGGGCACGGAGATCCGCATCGGTGAGCACCTCAACTCGTTCGGCCCGGGCCCGACGACGACCACTACCCCGCGGCCCACGTCTCCGCCATTCCAGAACAGCGTGTTCCAGTCGTTCAACCGGCCGACCAGCGCGGCCACCCGGCCTCCCCCGCCGCCGCCGACTCGCCCGACGCAGCCGCCGCCGCCGCCGGCCGCCCGGCCCACCTTCCCGCCACCGCCCTCCAACCGGCCCTTCACCGCCTTCAGCCAGCAGCCGCAGCAGTTCCGACCACCTCAGCAGCAGCCGCAGCAGTTCCGGCCGCCTCAGCAGCAGCCGCAGCAGAACCGCCAGCCGTTCTCCCTGTTCGGCTCGCAGCCGCGGCCGCAGCAGCAGCAGCAGCAGCAGCAGCGGCCAGTGTTCTCCGTGTTTAACCAGCCGCGCCCTCAGCCGCGTCCTCAGCCGGGCCAGCCGCAGCCGCGTCCGACTTTCCTCGGCCCTCAGCCGGGCCAGCCGCAGCAGCAGCCGCGCCCGACCTTCCTCGGCCCTCAGCCGCGCCCGCAGCCGACGCTGCCCGCACCACAGCAGCAGCAGGAGCAGCAGCAGCAGCAGCAGGAGGCCGGCCCGGCGGCCAGCGCCAGCGGCGCCCGGCCCGTCCAGCAGGTCAGCTTTGGCACCCAAGTGGCCAACCCGGTGTTCTCCCGCTTCGGCGTGCCTCAGCCGTTCGGTCAGTTCGGAAGCGCACCCCCTCCGCAGCAGCAGAACCAGTTCCGTCCTCCGACGCCCTTCAACTTCTTCGGACAGGGTCAGGGCTAATTAAAAGGCAGGCACTAGTGCCGTCATAGGGCCGGCATGGAATGTCTCCCCGGTGCTGATGGAGCAATGCCGCTCGGATGCTGTTGTTATTGTATAGCTTGAACAGATGTAGGACTAGCGTGTAGACGAGGATTTCGTGCGTTGTTGTATCACAGGCGTGTCCCGACTCCTAGTCATTGTCTGATTGACCTTTATGTTTGTGTTCACACATTGTGGTACCGCACTGGAGACCTCCTCACGAGGAGGATTTTGCATGCGTTCTTTAGCTGAAAATTGCGATCATTTTGTCCCCAAATTAAACCGTTGCGTGTATTACGACCGTCATAGAGTGGCAAAGTCTTTCCGCTAGTAGTAAGAGTTGGTTCAGAGATGAAACAATGTTTGTATTTGTAATACTCATTTGTCATCCAGTGTGTTTTGAGATGTAAACAGTTTAGGAGAAGCATGCATTCTTGTTTAGATTTACGAGGCACACCGCTCAGCATTGAGTGCGCCCTGTACATTTGTACAAACGTTGTCGGCTTTCGAATACATGTTTACTTCCAAAACCAATGTTATCTTATTCACGATCACAGACAATTGAGACACATCAACAGAAGCCCCTGCAAGATTGGCTGATGATCAAACGATCTTGTCTCTCATCTAATGTAGAATTGGTTAGAAGCGGCTTTGACAATAATTGCCAGATATCATCAGCGAAGTAAATGTGGCCCAATAAGCAGACGACACATTTGGGCAGCGCTCCTAACAACCAAAACACCAGTCAAATTGTTTTGATATGACGCGCCAATTCTTCTGCATGACTGTCGGATTTCAAGTTTGCCAGATGTTGACACCATGTGCACATCTGAAAAATGATCAACGTGGACTTAACTTTCACGGTTATCTTTCACTTGTCAAGCTATCACCGAACCAGTCTGACCTACGATCAAAGATGCCGTCCTATGTCGGGATATTATAGGTAGAGCAGCGGACAGAGCAGAGGTCAGGCGGAGGTCAGGCGGGATCAGGCGGAGTCAGACGGAGGTCAGGCGGGGTCAGGCGGGGTCAGGCGGAGGTCAGGCGGGTCAGCGGACGGGCTGTGCCTTCTCTCGACACCTCCTCTCCCACGGAGAGCGGGAGGCGCCAGGAGCGGTTCTCCCCGCCACCAGTGATCGTCCCGACTCCCCGTCTGATAGTCCCGACTACCCGTCTGATAGTCCCGACTACCCGTCTGATCGTCCCGACTCCCCGTCTGATCGGCACGGGCGAGGAAAAGTGACCTCCGGCACACCGCGCCATAACCACACAGGGTGCCACACCACCCCCACCCCCACCCCACGCGCCGCGCCGGGGTGTGGGGCGGACACGCCTATCCGCCGCGCCAGACGGATAGGCGTGTCCGCCCGCTCAAAGTGAAAGTGCCGTGCCCGAAAACTGTCGATGCTCGTTACAGAAGCGGGCGGTGTCTGCGCCCTTCTTCGCCGGCTGGTGATCGGTGGCCATTCTCCTCCGCGGGCAGCCCCACCACCCCCCCCCCCCGGTTACTGACCTGTTAGAAGGGCACGGGAGTTGAGTCAGTCAGCCTGCGGGCTACTGAGTGTGAGTCGCTCGGTTAAAGGTGACGCAGCGTCAGGTCAGTGAGACGAGACGGCGCGGAAGTGTGGCGGACCGAGACGGTTGGTCGTTAGTCGACTGGTCTCGCCTGACCTAGGTCCTGCAGCCTCCTGACTGAGAGGTGTTCAGTCGCGCTTCAGTCGCGCAGTCTCACACGCCAGTCAGCACGATTGGCACTCGTTGAGTGTTCCCAGACGTTAAGTGTTGAAATGTACCTCGGCGATTGCCGATCCGACTTAAGAACGTCACAGAACATGTAGTTGGGTGTGGTGAGCTGGTGCGAATGGTTCACGATTTCTCAATCCGGAGCAATCCTGACATTTATGTGCAGCATAAACTCTAGCAATGCCTGATGAAATCATTAAGGTATTTCGCAGCTTTGTAACAATGAGAAGCAACAAAGATAGTTGATTGTCGTAACACCGGCAGTAACAGAACTCAGCTGACCGGATATAATGTTAGCCCACCCCACATTAGAAAGCGAAAGCTCTTCTTTATCAACACAGGAATCGTTCATTTAAACGTGCAAAAATCAGATAATGTGAGTGTGTAATTTTATACAAGAATACAAAGGACATAATTTATCAAGGTCAACGCTTATTACAGTTGCAGCAAAACAGCATATGAAGCAAAGCTGTATGTACTAACTTCTCAAACGCCTTCCTGAACTTTAGACCTTCATCCTTCGCTACAATCTATTCTGAGAGTACCTCAAAAGGCGCTGAATAGGCCTTAATACCCACTTAAATCCCACCTTAATAGACCCTAGTAAAGCGAGTCGAGTCAAGCTGAGAGCGTTTTCACACGCCGTTGTCTCACTTAATAGCCTGACATTGAACTAACAAGCAGCGCTGTGTGTCTGTCGGGTAAAAACGTCCCTGCTCTCATGCCTGACACTGCTCTCCCCATTTCCCGGCCTGGTTTACCGAGCTGCCGCCACCCTGACCTGTACACAGGAAACGGCAGCAGAGGCCCGACAAGGACTCCCCGCCACTGCAGACGGCAAGGGCGCGCCTTGAACCTGGCTCTGAGGCGTGCACCCGGCCGCCGCCTCTGCCACCCGGGGGTCAGCAGCGCTATGTGATCAGGCGAGGCCAGCTGAGCGGGGTGCTGCCGGGAGGGTGGTAAGGTGGTGCAGGGTCAGTATCAGCAGCAGAAATGGGTACCAGCCACCGGGGGGCCACCATAACTGCTAAAACAACTCACATCGGCTGAATATTGACATATGGCCTGATTTAAAGAAAATATTTGCGACTTTTGCCTAGCCCGCGAGTTGCTGGGGGGAGGGCTATTTATAGCCCCCCCCCGCTATTTTGCAATATCTCCTAAGCCAACAGCGATATTGTCGCTAAATTTTCAGTACATTGTCTCACATCTATTTGACATATTTTAGCTTATGGAAAAATATAAGGCTATTATAGGTCAACCGGAAATGACGTCAGAGTGACGTCATGTTCCACGTTTTGATGTTGAAAAATAAGGGTTTGCGGAAAACGCTGTCAATAGTACATTTTTACAGATAAATTAAATTGTCTTATACAAATGCAAATATTAAATATAAGAGACTTGGCTATCAAAATGCTTTCTCGGATTTTCAAAGTTTACTGGAATTCAACATTTTGAGAAATCCAGCTATTTGTAAACAAAATTTTAAAACGGAATATATATGATGGACAAGAGTCCAATGAATATGTGTAGCAAGTTTGAAGTAGATATCTTAAAAAATGACTGGCTAACGACTTAAAAAAAAAATCGAGCTCTACAGTAGTATCATGCATACTAATTGCATTTCCGTTTTTTCATTTTCCTTCTGTTTTTATGAAACTAACAATGTTCTAAGGTAATTTTTTGCGTTCTAGTCGAAAAATCATAAACATGTGTTCATTACTAATGACGCGTTATTAAATTTGCAGTTTGACCTCTGACCTCGTTGATGACCTTGACCTTACCTAAGGTCATCAACAGCTCTAGAATGTTATTTTAGGAAGTGTCAGTAATACACTAATCATACCGATATTATCAGCTAGCGTTTGCGTTAATATAATTTTTGCGCGGACAGTCCATTTCCACGGACTTTGATGAACACGGCTTAAATTTTGTCTTTGACGTGATTCCTTGACGTCATTCGGTGAATTGAGCTTTGTTAACAAATATAAGTTGTTTCCCCTCGACAAACTTTACATGTGTTATCGAATTCATTTTACATGTTATAAGACTCGTGTTTAAGTAGTTCCGGAGATCAAGATTGGGGACTATAAAATAGCCCACCCCACCCCTCCCCCCAGTAAGTCGAAACGTTGCCAGAATAATACCCCAGTAAAACTACGCGGTTGCTATGAAAGTTAGTGCTATTTAAATCCGGGTCATATAAATCACAGGGAAAGCTCAAAATCTTAGTCAAGTTTACGAACACGGAAGCCGGAATACTAGCCTTACAACGTATGGTATCGATGAAGAGCGTTTGCCCTCCGCCTCCGTTATCCTCGCCTCTGTACCCAGGCTTCACTAATTGGTCAGTTGGAAGCTCACCTCTGCCTCCCTTATCTCGCCTCGTAACCGGCTTCACATTGTCAGTGAAGCTCACGGCAGTCAGCCATTGTCAGTGAAGCTCACGGCTCCAGTGCAGTGGTTTCCCTTTCGCAAGCGGTGTGACAGCGTGAGGCGCCGGCCGCAGTGGTGTGGTCTGACCCGGGACCTTTCATTACGCCCGGGCCACCCACGGCCTCTCGAGACACCTCACCGGAAACCGGAACCCACACACTTCCGGTCGGTAATGGAAGAAAATGGCGCGGCGCAGCGATAATACGGAATGATTTTGATCTCTCCTCATGATGACGGGGAAGATTGTGTGAGTATTATCAGGTATTTTTTGCTTGGAGATATAAATGTAGATGCAACTTGTAGATGTGTCTTGACGTGATAAAAACTCGTTATCACAAACCGAATGACTTTTACATTTCGTGATGTCTTAGAATTAATTTTTACAATGGTATCGCATTTTTTTTCTTTAATGGGGTTCAGCTCAAAAGATTATAAGTAAGGTTAAGCTTTTTCTTATACGATTCCGACAAAACAGTGAGAAGGGAGGTTACTTATAGACTTACTTCAGCACTGATGCGATGATATAAAGTATGATGGAAGAGCTTGCTAAGAGGATTAGGATTGCTATTTACGTAGCATGATCAAAACTAATTGGACTATCAATCAGACGCCTCTTCCAACATATTTGGCTGATATGAATAGTAAATGACCCCAATACTTAAAAGTCATTTTGCATGATATGTTTTGTTTCGTCATTGTGTTTCATTGCTCAACTCATACAGAGCCAACATTGTAACCTGGATCGTGCTCCACGTGCCGTTTAATAGAGTTGATGCTGAATTGAGCTGGTCTGGTGCCAGCTAAGAGCTATAACATGGCGAATCACGACCACGTGCTATCATCATGATCTATGAGCACTCATGGTCATGAGCATTACTCGTATGTCGCAATAGTACTCAGGAGATCAGCTGAAATTACTCCGATGATATTTCGGTCCAGAACGAGCAGACGAGGGTTGGGTTTGAGCTGCTGCTGTCCCCGTGCAGGTATAGGCAGCCCTGTCTGAAACCGTACTGAAAAGTGCGAAACCGAAGACTGTTAGGTATAAACAGTACCCATACCCAGTATCCTCTCACAACGGCTCATAAACAATTTACTATTTACTATCATATTTTGAGTTGTAGAATAATTACCCGAATTGTAGTTCCCTACAAAATGTTGCATATAATGGGGATAAAGAATTTCCCCAGCAAATGCTCATTGAAACATAACATAATTTTGGGTATTGCAAAGATGTAAACCTTTTTATAAAAAAAATTGCAAGTTTCATTAATAGCCTAGACATAGTAACTAGCATGGTAGCTTTTAGCTCAAATATGTTGTGGTGTGTGTATCTGATGACATTGTTATCATTCAGGATAATTGATTATATAGAAGAAGAAGAAATAAAAACATCTCAAAACATGCAAATCTTAGTGTGGGTTTGTTCACGGTTAAGTTTAGAATTTAGGTTATGCAATATGCATGATAAATTCATGGAGCAGATTCGTTGTGCGATGGGAAAGTTCGATGAAATATGGGGAGGCATAGACAATGCGCCAGCAAATGTGTGATGGAGTAGAGTAAATGAGTGTCATTGGCGGATCCAGAAGGGGGCAGGGGGTAATGCCCCCCTTGAGCCTTGGAGGGGCCTAATGGCCCGAGGGGTACTCATAGGCGATAAAGTGATTCGAGACAAATTGCATTCCGCTTTCAAGTAAAGTGCAAGTAAAGTAGTAGCAAGACAACAAAACGGAAGGCCTGAGGGGGCCTGAGTCTCCTCTGCAAGCCTGAGGGGCTCTCTTGCCACCTGAGGGGCACTCTGGCCGACTAAGGAGACATTCTGGCCGCCTGAGGGGGTGCTCTGGCCACCTGAGGGGCACTCTGATCGCCTGAGGGGCACTCTGGTCGCCTGAGGGGGCACTCTGGGCGCCTGAGGGGAACTCTGGGCGCCTGAGGGGGAACTGACCGCCTGAGGGGGCACTCTGGCCGCCTGAGGGGGAACCTGATACTGCAAATACATATAGCCAACGTTCCCCCAATACAAAATGTTGATATAGGGACACCCTCAAAATATAGCGATCCAAATCTGTAGAGTTTTCAGATTTGGGTATAGGTAAGGGGCAAGGGACCCACTGCAATTGATGAGTCCTTCTGGAAAATTTTCTGGATCCGTCACTGATGAGTAATGCATATGATTATACATAAATTAAAAAGTGTGTACCGCACTCTGAGTGTAGTGTAACAATGTTATGTATACGTTTTGTGCAGGCATGCAGCGAAGCGTTGTCCAAACGTGTGACATTGACTCGGCGTGTGTGATACGGGCTGTTTCGAGTATTCTCGCAATGCTGGTGTGCTAAGGAGTGGTGAGCTTGTTCACTCGAGCCTGTTGTGTGACGGTGTAACGAGTGGCGAGTGGCGAGTGGCGAGTGGCGTACCGAGTATCAGGCCATGCAGGTCAGGACCTGGTCCTTGGATCCGAGGCGACCATGCAAAGCTGGCGCAACTCCGATCAGTAACGGCGCCCCTCCGACCGGTGACGGCGCCACTTCGGCTAGAAACGGCGCCCCTCCGGCCAGTGAAAGCGCCCCTCCGGCCAGTGACGGCGCCCCTCCAACTAGTGACTGCCGCTCTCCGGCCCGTGACGGCTCCCCTCCGGCCACTGACGGCGCCCCCTCCGGCCAGTGACGGCGACCCCTCCGGCCAGTGACGGCGACCCACAAAATGTTAAAGCCACTTCGAGCATGTGCGGAAGGAGAGGCGTCCTCCTAGCAATTTTTTGCCAATAATAGTGTCCCTCTGTCGATCAGGTGGCGCTCTTCAAAGCAATGACTTGGTCCTTTGCGAATTTCTGCGCACGCCACTGGATGGTGTATTTGGCGGAGGCCCACTTCATTCTCCCACGTGGTCATTGAGTGAATGAAGGAGTGTGCCCATGTTGGAGTGTGAAACATCAGTACTAAGCCAGGCGTTGCCAAGTGCTATGTGACGGCGCAACTTCACTAGGATGAGGGAGAGGCCAGAGTAATGTATGTATACTAATGGTGTTTATGTTAGTCGTTAAATTGCGAGTGTATGTTAGCAGGTATACCTATGTGAGAGTGTGTGTGTGTGTGTGTGTGTGCTGCAGATGTTAAATAAATGTTGGGGCAAACGTAAAAGATACAAAAGTTTGTCTCTCTCTCTCTCTCTCTCTCTCTCTCTCTCGTCTCTCTTCTCTCTCTCTCTCTTCTCGTCTCTCTCCTCTCCTTCTCTCTCTTCCTTCACTCTCTCTTCTCTTCTCTCTCTCTCTCTCTCTCTCTCTCTCTCTCTCTCTCTCTCTCTCTCTCTCTCTCTCCCCGCCTCCGTCATCAAACCGTCAGAGGAAGTGGCTTGGTGCTATGACCCGAGAGAGGGCGAGACTCTCTGCCCTCCGACCTCTAACCAATGTGCCAGTGCTGTCACTAGTGACGCTCGTGATTGTTCCTGGCAAGCCTCAGTCGTCAAAATACACTTCAATTAAGGGTTAGTGGCAGTATATTTGCGATATTGGGTGTACAATTTCTTCACTCCTATTACTTATCAGTCGTGCACTGCAAAAAGTGACAAAGTGGTTTGCCCTATCGTGCCAGGGCATGGCCAATGCCTGTCATTACCCAGTCATCATAGTAACCCAACATTCGCTTGGTTCAGGTTGCTCAAGATATTAACTAATACAAATGTTAATATTGAAACAAGCTGTATATCATGCTTGGATTCATTTTTTAGCCTTTTCTGTCTCCTTTTAGCTGGTATTATTTGATGTCAACTATACTGGTTATTTCTTGAAATGTCAATTTGATCGCGCATTTACAGTCACTGGCAGAACTCAGAAGCGACAGTTGAATGTCCCCTAACGACTGAAGATGGCCTGGCTTTCTGGCTTCATCTGACCTTGAACGTGACCGCTGCCACCGGCCGCAGGCGGCAGTTCATCCCCGCTAGAAGCAAATAGCGAGCGCCGAAGCGGCTCGAACCCAACAGGGAGCCATAAGTCAGTCAAAAATACAGATAATGATTTTCCTTTGAAGTTAATTTAGGGTATCGTCCATACTTGGTTCTGTAAGATACCTATATTCTCTCCGAGAAACCCATTTAGAACAGAATGTTATTGATTTGCTTACCAAGATGACATGACATGACGTCCTCAAAATGTCATTATCTCCCAAAGTACTGCTTCAATTTTATTGCAACTTTGCCGGAGAACATGTATTATTAATCTAGCATAAGGTACTGAAAGTTTCATGTTGATATCTATTACCAGACATGTGCATGGATCTGAAAGTAGGATCTATGATCCCAGAGGATCTCTCGATAAAACGCAATGGAGGAATCTTAATGTTTGGTCACGTGAAGGTTATGTACGAGATTGTTTATCTAAAATGATGATGTCGCGCTTATAAGTGTAATACAGTTGGCTTTCAGACAATGTAGCGTATCACTACTTACATGGCGCGGTCGGTAGTGAATTAAACTTAACTATTGTATTTGTCTGTTTATATGGACTTGGGTTGATTTCATAGCTGCGGTAATTATTGCATGGGGGGGGGGGCGGGCAGAATGTCAGTCGCAGACGCCGGGAAAACACTGCGTGATGGATGAATAGTGAAACAGACTCTGGGCCTGCACTAGATGGCAGCGAGTGTATGGCAATGTTCACAACAGGCAACAGAGATGCTGATGTCAATGATGCAGAACAGCAGAACTGCAAGGTGAAAATTGCAAAGTGAAAACCAGGAGCTGAGGCAGCAGCATCAGCTAGCAGCAATCGTCAGAGCAGTCAGCTAAAAGGTCCAGCCTCGTCATTCAGGTAAGGCTGGCGTAACATGTCGATGCAAGCAGTGGAGAATCTGGAAACGTGATATAACACAGGTTCGCGAAACTGTGTTGTTGGGAAGACAAAGACTACCGTCATGAACATCCGCTGCAGTGTGACGAAGAAGCTCAAACGAGTGATAGATTGGCGGAGTTTGAGACAGATGATTGACCTGGCGGCGGCAGCAGGCTCGGCCGCTGTGAAATGATTATTCAGAAGCTTCTAATCCAGCCAGAGTAAAAAGAAAGTTTCCACAAGCTGAACCAGCCTCACCTGGGAGACGGGCAGGCGTTTTGTGCATCGTTTGTGAGCAAAAGTCTCGAGTGTGACATGGCTGCCCACACTGTGTTGAAAGAAATATCTGAAGTGGTGCAATCCGTGACAGAGTGCTGGCAGGTCTCAGCGCGACAGTCTAAAGGATAGACCTGTAACGCGTGGCTGAGAAATATCCGTCTCTAAGCTAGCTTGGTCGAAAAATAGAGATTTTGAAGCTGCTAGCGCTGGGATGTACCGTAGTGGCAGGCCTTGACAAAGAGAAGAGAGCATTCGATAGCCGCTGATGGCGAAGAGCCGTCAGAGCAGTCATTGAGTCCACTCAAAAAAGGAAAGGCAACAATATTTCGCCAAGAAATCGGATACATGCCGACCAAAAGAGGCGTCGCAACAGATGAGCACAACAGTGGACCAAAGGAAACTATGTGCTACAGTGCGGTGGCAAAGCGACTCGGCGAGCGCATGCCCAGTTACGCCGGGTCAGCCGCAGGTCACACTGGGAAATTGTTCAGTGATGAGAAGGTTCAGTCGCACAACTAATCTCAGCGTCATGGCGTCTGGTGGATCGAGCAGCAACCTTGCAGAGGTAAATGTGACGGTGAGATCCGGGGTGCGCGGAAGTACAAGGCACTGCTCCCGCGGTGGCTGACACAGGAACGAGTGTTGTGTGGCGGGGACACAGCAGCTGAAGATGCTGGGCTTGAAGTTGTCCGATCTGGATAAAGCTAGTGGCAAGATCCGCCATGCTGGAGGTGGTGCGCTGAAAATTTTCGGCGTTAAGAAATGCACGCTCCAGCTGGCGAACAGGACCACAGCACAAAAGGTCTACTTCATTCAGGGAGTCGAACGCTTCTTCCTCTCTGTTGATGCATGTAAAGATCTGGAGCTGGTCGACAAGAATTTCCCGTATCACACGCAGGATGGCGCGATGACGGCAGGGGCAGTGACTGGTGATCGTGGCACCGCACAAGTACTCGGCGCGGCGCAAAGGGACCACCTGACGCGACCTGACAGATCTTCCCGTTGGACCACAGAAAGAACGTGCAAAGCTGGAAGACTGAAGGCAGCAATTGCAACAAACTTCGACAGAGATGCTGCGCCTTCCGGGTGGACTGTGGATGCCGCCAGCACTCCACCTCTGGATGCAGTCCCTGTGAGCGCACCCGCCCATTCCAGTGAGTAACACTGGGAGAATGAAGTAAATGCTCAGCTGGACTGAAGATGAACGAATGGAAAAATAATAAGAAAGGTGCCTCGGTGAGCACAGTATGGTGCGCTCAATGGTGGTCGTTCTAAGGCAAATGGAAAACCTCGATCGGACCATCGATTATAGGAGCTGCAAAAGTTGTGTGAGAGAGCACATACAGGATTTCCGTTTGAATATGTGTCATCGTCAAAAGCACATACAAAGAGCTGGATGCCACTTGGGGATTCCACAAGTTCCGCTAGCGAAAAAGCCGCCAGCACAACTTTTATATCCGTGGGGTGCTATGGTATCTCCGACGCCGATGGACACTGTTCGCGTCGATCCTACCCAAGAGTATGACGACGCGGTGGTCATATCGACAGGAAGTTTAAATGTGTCGATGATGGGCTGCTTTGACGGGGATAGAAACGCATTCTGGCACTGCTGGGAGTACCTGGATGCGTGCGGAAGAGCAGGCGTGACACTGTCGCCTGAGAAGTTTAACTTCTGCAGACGTGAAGTAGAGTTCATCGGATTCAAGCTCGGCTGGGATGCATATGGACCTGCACCCGGGAAGCTGGCGGCGATCGCCGATTTTCCAATGCCGTCTAATCCCACGATCACCGACATCAGGTCGTTCGTCGGTCTAGTAAATCAGATGGCACCATTCCTGGCCACAGCTCCCGTCATGGAGCCATTCAGAGGCCTCTTGAAGAACCCCCAAACGAAACACGTGTATTGGGACGACCAGTTGAAGAGAAGGTGCGAGGAGGTGAAGTCACAAATATCGAAGCTCGCGGCCCGCGGCTTGCAGTATTATGACAAGGACAAACCCACGGCCTTGATGACAGACTGGAGCAGGACTGGAGTCGGCTTCGTGGTCTTACAACAGCACTGCAGCTGCTCGAGCGGAGACAAGCCGTTCTGTTGCCCGGAATGGGATGGAAACTGACGTGATAGTGGCAGCGCTCCCTTCAAACACCTGCAGAACACGCGATACGCCTGGCTGTGCAGAGAAGGCCCGGTCGGTGTGGGCCCTGCAGAAAGCGAGATTGTTCCTCCTAGGCTGTCCCAACCTGGAGGTCATCACCGATCACCGACCTCTGGTGAAGCTATTTTCTGACAGGCAGCTGAAAGACATCTCCAATCCCAGGCTGTTCCGTCTGAAGGAGAAGACTCTTACCACACAGATTTCACAATGCGATTCCGACCTGCGAAAAGTTTAAACGTTTAATAGCAGATTACGCTGTCTCGCTATCCTGTGGAGAGGACAGCGGCCCGTCCCGAAGGCGGATCCGAAAAGCACGGCCGTTCCGAATGGCACTGGACGATGAAGCTGACCGTGGGCCCGCCTTGATGGCGCTGAGGAGATGCAGTAATCTGGTCACTGTCGATCAGGAGGATGGTACGCCGACACGCAGAAAGTGATGGAACCTACCAGCTGCTGAGGCAGCGCATCGAGGAGAACAGTTGGCCAGGAAGCTGCTCGGAAGAGCTGAGCGAGCTGAAGGCTTTCTTCAAGGTGCGGAATAGTCTCAGTATGGTGGACGGCCTGGTATGCTATTCGCACGAAAGTGGCCCTCTGAGGGACTGGTTATCCAGAGACTCTGAGAAACGGATCGCCACAGAAATTTGCACGCAGCCACCATCCAGGGCGGGACAACATGCTAAGGCGGGCCCAGACAGGCAGTGATTAACTGGCACAGCGACTGGAAGCTGATATGGAAATATCGGCCCGAGCGCGGTACGGCTGCACTGCAGTGCGACATATTTCAACCGCACCATCGCAGGCCAGAGAACCGTTTGATTCATGACGCACGCCCACCCGGGTACCCGTCTATCGCACGTAAAGTGGCGGGATCCTACTTTCGAGGTAGCTGCGAACACCAATTACCTGGGTACGCCAGATCGATTCAACCGGCTGGATCAAAACTGGGATCATCCCGCTTCGTTCGCGTCCAACGTACTGATACCAAATACTCCAGCGCATTTCTCCAAATGGAGTCCCAGAGACACAATATCGATCGACAGGGGGGAACCAGTTTCGTTTCCAGTACACGAAGATTGACAGAATGTTCTTCCGACGCTGGATGCGTGGAATGTATTCGTTAACAGTCGTCAGACCAGTATCCGCAGATCCAACAGGAGAGCGGAGGCAGCAGTAGATATCGGCTAAAACAATTCATGAAGGAAGCAACACAGCGAAATGCATGACAGTCTGGGCATGGATAAACATTGAGCAGTCAGACCATCTTCTAACAATACCCAACAACACCCCATCTGCGAGAGGGCGGCAAGTCGCCCGCGCAATTGCTACTGGGGCGTCAACTAAGAAGTGGCGTGCCTGTCTCTGTGACCCTGCTGCAAGTGCAAGACCAGTGGAGGGAAGACCTGGCCCGCAGAGAGAGAATGATGGCTCAGAAGGCCGACCACTTGGAGGAGCTGTCCAACAGGAACTGTCGACCACCTGGCAGGCTAGCAGATCGGCCAGCGCGTGCGTGTCAGAATGCTGTTACTAAACTGTGGGCACGTAACCGGAGTGGTCACACGGATTCTATCGAGACCAGTCAGACAGTACACCATTCGACTGGACGGATTTTCAGGTCGGACTGGGTCCTGAGAAACAGGATTCTGGAGACTGGTGGACCGCAACGGACAGGAGACAGATGGACATGCGCAACACTCGACGCAAGTGCCAAATCCGAGAGATCGCTAGGTGCTCCGTCGCCGGCCTCCTCGCCGGCACTCCGAGCGCCTCGCGCTACAGTGTGCGCCCTCAGGCAGCACCAGCCCGGAATCACTGGTGCCTCCGCGCAGGCGTTCCGAACGCCTCGCGCTGAGGAGGAACTGGTGAAGTAGTGGGGAAGGGAGAAGGAGCAGGACGCTTAAACTAAGGGGAGATGGGAAGGATCTTAATGTTTAGCGTACACGTGAGCTAATAATGTCACGAATGTGTTAAATCTAAAATGATTGATGTCGCTCAAAATGAATCACAGTTGGCTTTCAGACATGTAGGTCGTCATTCACTAACCTCAGAGGCCACTTGACGCAAAAAGCGAAGCAACCTACTTTTGGAAAACAGGAGAGGTATTAAAAGTCCCTGCAGTGGCAAAAACAAAATTCGTGCGTAAGCAGAAACAACGTAAGGGAAATTATGTGCTAACAGGAGGCTCTCTCCCTGTACTTGAAGGAGGCTCCTCTGAGCTTACAGGAGGCCTCTGTACTTGAAGGAGGCCCCTCTGTGCCTGAAGGAGTCCCCTATGCGTCTGAAGGAGGCCCCTTTGTCTCTGTGCCTGAAGGAGGCCCCCTATACTTACAGAAGGCCCCCTGTACTTGAAGGAGGTACCCTGTACTTTAAGGAGGCCCCTATGTGCCTAAGGGAGACCCCTCTGTGCCTAAAAGAGGCCCATCTGTGTCATATGGAGGCCTCTCTGTGCCTGAAGGAGGCCCCCTGTACTTACAAAAGGCCCCCTGTACTTGAAGGAGGCCCCCATGTACTTAAAGAAGACCCTTTTTGCCTGAACAGAAGGAGGCCCCTCTGTGCCCAAGAGAGACCCCTGTGCTTCAAGGAGGCCCCTTGTGCTTCAAGGAGGTCTCTCTGTGATTGAAGGTTACACCTGTGTTATTGGCCCCCTGTGCTTGTAGGGGGCCCATGTGCTTGAAGTCGGCCCTTCTGCTTACAGGAGACCCCTCTGTGTCCAAAGGATACCTCCCACGCCCCGCTGAGGTCTCCAGAGGCGGATCCAGGGGGGGCAAAATGGGCAATTGCCCCTCCCAGGCGAAAATTCGGTGGGCAAAAGCATGTTTTTGCCCCCCCAAGTCGGAGAAAAAGTAACAACTTTTGTCTTTCTAAAATGCATTTTAGCTGTTTTACCAACATTTATTTATAACGGTATTGTAAAAATTGCAGCAGTCGAAAAATCACAGCTAAATATCCAGAAATGAAAACTATGAAATCGCGGCATGAACACAAGTTTGCAATTCGCTTATATAAATTTTTAAAAAATGTGAAAATGAATCCCATTAAGTGTTATGGCGAAGGCTCAATCACTTGGCTAGACATCAGGGCCCACTCCCACTTCATAAATATTAACTATAGACGGATAACATGTTCTTGCTTAATCTCCCCGAGATCCGAAAAAGCGACGCGAACCGCAAACGACACGGACATCAGCAGTAGGCACCTGGGAAAGCATGCATCCGCCCGTGCCCAACTTACTAGAAACTTGGAAGAGCTTAATAGTGGGACCAGGCTCAGGATCCATCTTTCCCAGGCTCCATCAAGATCCAGCAGAAGCCTTTATACGCCACCCAAAAAAAAAAAAAAACTATACAAAAACGTTTTTACGCCTCTTGCTGCTTTAACACGATTTCACTAGGTACCAGTTGTGTGTTACAGTTCGCGTACCCATATGATTAAGTTATTATAATAATTATATGGTACCTAGTAGATACTAATTGAGCGCTGACTGCCAACGGTCATCGTGATAATTACATATCCGATGCTAGTGTAAATCAAAAAGCTACCTTTCTTTTCATTTTTGTTACTCTTGCCGAGATGTGCAACCAGGGAAACGGGTTAACTGAGGCTTGGCTTCACTCACGGTCTGGTATTTATATCAAAATTTTGTTTCCCACGATCTGAAATACAAATTTTCACGCCGTTTCGCGGCGCCACATCAGTGGTCATCGTCATAACGAAGCCATCCTCATCTTTTACAGTTCTTCGTAACGCTGAATTGAATGAATGCCATTCTTTAGCTTATTATCCTCTACAAGGCCCGTCGCTGATATTTTTCAGGCAAACCCTTAAAAATTGCACGGCGCTTTGCGGCGCAAAATGACAAGTACCTACATATAATGAAAATCCAATTAAAAATGCTGCAAAGGCTTAAATACAATCATAAAAATGGGGGTAAACAGTTATTTGCCATTTCAAAGCCAACCACCCGCTCCCCAAGTCAAAAATAACGCGACGACCCTGATTGTACCAATCAACATAAAAACGGACTTAGGTAAGGTTACTAGGTAGCATTGACGAAAGATCCGGGTATTGAACGGATGACTAAGCCATTCTAGCGCCAATGCCCCCACCCACGATCCTCGAAAAACCATGAGCAATTTGACCCCCTACACCCCTCCCAAAAAACGTCTGGACTATAGTTAGCTGCGAGTTGACGATTGCGCCTATTCCCCCTCCCCCTCGCGTCAACAACTTTTTGGATGACGGCTACACTACCCGCCCCCTCCCGCTCAAAAGCTATTTGGGAAATAGTCCACTGGATTCCCCTATCCCAAAAAACACGGCTAGAATCCGCAGTAGCCCTACCTATAAACCCCTCCGGTCAGAGCAGCAAATATGGCTAAGGAGCATTTTTACGACGTGCCCCCATCTGACGAAATCCTGGCTACGGTGACCTGGCTACCTGTAGCAGAAATCAGGAAGCGGACCCCTGACCAAGACATGAAAGGCTCCCGAGTGGGTACACGAAGGCCAATTAATAATAGCAACAATGGCGTTCCTCACCAGTACGGAGGCAGCAGCAGAAACACATAATTTCATACGGACTTCTACTGCGGCCTTTACAAAACGCTCATGAATGGGACCTATCTCGGATGGTGCCTCCACCCTGGGAATGAAAATCCTGGCTACGTAGCACTGGTAGAGAACCACTTTTGAGGCGGCCGTCACTACGGACGACAATCCTGAGTTTACAAGTGACCTGGTATCATAGGGCACTCTCTATCAGGGAGTCCTGAAAGGTAACCTGGTCCAATGCAGCCTCATCAAAAAGTTTGAAGAAACAATGTCATCACAAAAAATAAAGATAGCCGAAATCAGTAGAAGTATTGTCAAATCCCGTCCTAAATATTTCGAGTTGAGAAGGGGATGGAGGAAGAGAGCCCTTGATGCTTCTGGAAGGGTATTTGAGGCCGCCCCCTCCCCCTGGACGAATCTGTCTTAACCGCGCCCTGGGACCAGATTCAGGAACCTTTATCCCAACGAATAATTCCCAACCAGGCTACTTCAGATCCACAGGAGATCCATTATAAATTGATAGACGAGAACAGTCTTTCTGTCTCAATCTTGCTGCTTTCAAACCATTTGCATTATTACCAGTGGTTTGTTACAGTTTGGTACAGATGTATAGGTAGGTACAGTTATTATTTTGATATGTACTGTTGAGTGTTAAACGCCACCGGTCGTCGTGAGTTACCATCTGTGGCTAATGCATATTAAAAACTATCTTAATTTGTAATACTTTTATCATACCGAGCGGTGCAACCAGGAAAATGTTACCTGAGGCTTGGCTCCAATAACATCCTGGTTCCAATATAAAAATGTCGTTTTCCACTACCTCAAATTAACATTTTGACGCCGGGCGTCACATCGGTGGCCATCATCATAAGGAAGCCATCGCCATTGTCTTTGGTTCGTCTTGACGCTGAATTTAATTAATAGCCTTTTTAGCCTCTTATCCTCTACATGGCCCATGCCACCTTGATTTTTGGGTTTTATCAGACAAACCAGAAAAATGTGTTCGGCGCTAACTAGCTAAATACCTATTATAACATGGAAATCCACATTAAAAATGCTACCAAGGCTTAAATAAAAAAAATCGTCATTTCAGCCGACCCCCTCAATAATTATCGGTGATGCACCCTTACGAGTTGGTATGAGATAAATGTTATTATTATTTATGTGTATATATGTCACGGAACATCGCGTTTCTGTGTTTTTAAACGATTTTTTTCTTCGAAAAAGTTTTTTTATCGAAAAATCCAGAAAACTGGACTTTTTCCGAAAAAAAGTTGTTTTTCTTTAAAAAATATAGAATACCAAAATAAGGTGACCAGCCCCAATGCGCTGAAAAAAATGTACCTTTTTGCCACGAAAAGTTCCCCCCCAAAAAAAAGCGCGGCTGGATCCGCCCCTGGAGGTCTCCAGTAAAACGCTCCCCGCTGGGAGGAGGGGGTGTGGCTGATTCTACTCCCTCGTTATCTTCCGAACCAATAACCGCAGGGAGACGTGCAAGGCGGCAATCAAAAAGCTCCTAATGATACACAACCCAAAAATACGCAAACTTATAGAAATAAAAGCACATGTCAGGTCACCTAGATGTTGATGCGGTTATGCTGGATCCACTCCAAACGACCATCGGAATCACCACCCCTGCCCTGCGTCCCGTCCGCTTCTGAAAACCCTGATTGCTCTTTTCTGACGCATGGTTTATTTTATAGGGCAAGGTCCGGTCAAGGTCAGCTGCAAGGTATTGTTGGTCTCCAGTGGCTGTCGAAGAAGGCTGCTGTTAGCTGCGGCTCGTACAACTCCACCCTTGAGCAAGTCAAGCCAGCTTTCTTGACGTCAATTGTGTTCGAGGTAAGTGAGCTTAGTGCTCTCGATTCGTGTTAAAATATTATGTCGTTCTTTACATGTGAGCATATTCGACAGACAGCGAAGAGAGTAATGACTAGCAGCATGTGCGTACCAGTGTGTGATGTACTTGTTTGGCTGCTTAACCCTCGCCAGTGTAAGGGATGTCACCCCCTCGGTTTTTCAGAATAACTTACGTAAATATCAACCAATCTCTATGAAACTTTCAGTAACCCACTTTGCATCAATTTGACACATACTCTGAAAATGTAAAAACTTCTAATTCATATGACCCGTGATCTTTAACCTGTTTCTCAAGGTCGTGTTTGGCGAAACTGGCGTTCCGTAGTAACAATCCTTGAAACATGTGCTATTCCCGAGTGTTTGTTGTTCAGGAGCATATGCAAAAGTATTTATAGGTGACAGTTGTGGATTCTGCAGAGATTGCGATCACGATTGACCTTTCAGAGGTCAACCGAGGTCACTGACCTCCGATGATCTCAGATGTCTTCTTTCGTCTTCTGTCCGTTTCTAGTGCAGTTCTTGACGCTGATTTCAATTCTGAGGTCCATTTTACATGATTATGTGTTCCACTGGGTTCATGCGCTGCTAAAGGCCAATCGAGGTCACTGAACTCAGATGACCTGACATAAACTTTTTTTGAATTTGGGAGTTTTTGGGTCATTTTGTGATGCTGATTTAAAAATGGCGTCTATTTAGCATTCTGAGATTTTAGTTTACTAGTTGAGATAAATAAAATCTCATTCTTTACACATTACAAATTTGATGACATTTTGGCTTTGACATGACCTGAGAGGTCACCTAATGATCCAGGAACCTAAAATCAGTTGCCAATGGCTTCCCCCCGTCACAAGCAATACGCTCGTTTTTTAATCGAAGCTCTAGCTCAATTAGGGGCCAAACGCCAAGGGGGGGAGTCGTATCAACGGTCACGCAGTGATCTTGCCCTACAGGGGCGAGGGTTAACTCTTTAGTGACAGCCTGATTAGCTCAAGCGGTAAGGCAGTGGTCTCAAAAGCGGCAGGGATAGTTCACGATCACGGTTTCAACCGCTCCTTCGGACCACTTCCATTCCAGCCACAGAACCACTTCCCCAGTTGACTAATTCAGGAGTGGGTTGGGCTCCTACACACTACACAGCTTATCTATAGCCTACAGTACTTGTGCTCTAAGAGGATACCATTGAGCGAAACCATACACGTCTTCTATGCATAAATATAAATTGCAAATTATTATACAAAACTTTAAATTAAACTAGAGCTAGAAAATATTCAAGTAAAATACAAATTGAAATCAACACCTTAACCTAATTCGAAGTATATTGTTTTATAAGCATTAATTTGCTTACCTATGACGTCTGTTATGCCCCGAGGTTCGTTCCTTGCGTTAAAATAAATAAAACGAGTAAACCACGCACAACCGCGCCTCTGCGTCTGCTGCTACCTGCTGGGGGAGGGGGAAGGTTCGATCAGCCTCGTCAAAACCCAGCTCTAATGGAGAGAAGGAAAACACGACACTATTTCCAGATAGCTCCTCAAAATTCATGTTGGAAGTGATTCGGTCATTTTTTCATAGGTCAGTGTTAGCCAGGTCACCGATGTCTGTCGTCCGCCCCTCTAGCTCAGTGGAAGAGTGCTGAACTTCTGACCTATCCCGGTAGTGGCAGCCTGGGTTCGAGTCGCTTCGGCGCTCGCTATTTGCTCCTGGCTGGGATGGCCTGCGGCGGTGGCAGTGGCCGAAATTCAAGGCAGGGAGCCGGTCGGACGAACACGTCCTCAGTCGTTAGAGGACGTTAATCGGTTTAAACTGCGTTCTCAATTATCCCGGGACTGAATGGCTATCATATTGTGAATTGAGGATTGCGCCAACAAGCTTAGCTTAAACGTTTGTCCTGAATCTTGGTTGGTTACCTCCCATAACAAACAATAGGATTCCAAAGAGTCCAAAATTACAATCTGACTTCAGTGTGCAAGGCCAGGGGTGGTAAAATTGCTTTGGGTGGCCCCGACTAGACGTGGCACATACAGAAATGACCCCGGCCCAGCTGGGGTAATTTTTTATGTATCCCCAGCTGAGCTATATAATTATAAATATAGCATTCAGATCGGCGCCTGTCGCCA